>JAZHYW010054129.1:0-19413 GCA_037355805.1 Ixodes ricinus | reverse complement strand
AGCTCAATAAATCAATAAACTAGAGTTTACTGCAGAGTTAAGGAAGAACCACTGGACTTCGCGCTGGCATATTTCAATAATAATAATAATAATATTAAATCTTTTTGTAGGCGTAGTTCAATAGAACGCACAAACACAGACGCTTGTGCGCGCGCAGACACACACATACACGAGCGCACGCACGCATGCACACGCGCAAACACACGTATGCGCGCACAACACAGACGCACGCACATAGAAGCACACGGACGCATTCACACGCGCACACGAGAGCGGGCGCATTCACGCATACACACGCACAAAAACGAATACGACGAACGAAACGTTGGTTGAGATAATTTCGGTTTCGGTTTCTACACTTCAAAAGAAAACCTAATGTTTAGATGCTACATAAGATAGACTATATATTTGTTAATAATTTACAACATTATTATAGTGAAATTATTATTAGTAATATAACATTATTTCGCTCAGTTTCGTGGAAAAAAAGAATCTTATGAAGATTGCGGAAGACCATCGCTATCGCAATCAGCTTCCGTTTGGCAGGCCGCAGACGTTGGCGTTCCGTAGGCTTCGAAAATCGCTTCCTTTTTGTACGTTTTAGCCGTTTTAGCAGTTATTTTAGATATCTTCCTTATGATTACCATGTTCGAGAACGTCAAGCGATGACTGAGAGGTGGGAGACGCTGCGTCTTACCACCGCCCGTAAGTTGCGGACGCTGCTGCAAGCGCCGGTGAGTAACTTTCTTTTGTTTCTGTGAAGTGCGCCGCTGCTTCAATCTTTGTCGTGTACCCTGTGGTTGTTAAGCTACGCTTGATTCTAACAATGCTTCTGGCCGGTGTTATCTTGTTATTTGAAAAGAGCGCACCTTCTTCAAAACCTATGGCTCGCTTTGCAGAGTGAGACAGATTCGCGTGCGGCGGAACTGAGCCTGTTCTTGGCGCCATCCGACGACGTTCGTACGACGCTTTCGCGGAGCGCTCACATGCAGTCTGACGGCGTTCAAGCAATCGCAGGCCATACTAGTTCTGACGGGTGGTCCCAACAGCCGCTCGCCACCGATTCGTTTCGTAAAGCGGGAGCGAGAAAAACGTTACAAGTGCGAGCAGCATGATTTCTTGCCAATGCTTATGCCTGTGCCGTAGAGACTCGCGGTCTCTTCGCGTATGCCGAAGCGACACGCTTTCGAAGTTTGCGATTGTGTGATGTAAATAAAGTGAGTTTCGATGTTACGATTTGTAGTGGCGGCGAAAGCCGCTACGAAAAGCAGAGCACCCAGAAAAGGAAAAAAAACATAAAAAATGCGAAAATAACCTGAATATTGGATGGAGTTGAAAGACCACTAACGTACCGACTCACCCAGTTATTCTTTCTGTTACAGAATAATAGCCAATAGTACAGGCACGTAGCCAGGATTTTGATTCGGGGGGGGGGGGGCAAAATGCTGTGAGGGGAGAGAAGATAGGTCCCAGCAAAATAGGAGATTTCGGGGGGGGGAGGAAAGGGGCCATGCCCCCCTCCCTCCCCCTGGCTACGTGCCTGCAATAGTAGTAATTTAAATAAATGCGAACTTTTGATTGGTTACAAATTTGTAAAGCTCTATTGCTTTTATGATATCGGGCAATGTCGGGCAATGTCTAAATGTATAAAATAGTTCATGGCAACAATTTATGTCTAACCCATTATACTGTACATTTTCTATAAATGCTCGAAGTTGTATAAAAAAATGCTCATCATAAATTAAGCCACACCACAGAATGTACAATAGCGTGTGACTTTTATGTATGTTCTCAGCAAAAGAAAAAGATGCCTTCAAAAAGGGTCAAATATTGTGTTTCCCCTCTGTTATAGCTTTTTCAGGTACACACAAAACGTGGGTGTTCACGTCTAAAAGAGTGGAATTGACATATCCCGCAGGGCTGGCAGGCCTGACTCAGTTTCGCTGGCAGCGTGCAGCCTATGGAAACCTGGGGAACTACCACAAGAATGAGAGTGATGCCCACCCTGCACTTCCTCAACAATGGCACCATAAGAAAGGGGAAGCTGCCGCCAAAGTGAATGCAATGGCAGGTGGGTCGTTCTAATTAACCCCTATACAGATGATACCAAACAAAAAATCACAAAAAATGTGTATTAAAACAAAGAATCCGAATCGCACGGACAAGAAGGAGGAGATGAACACAGCGCTTTGTTGTGTTTGTATCCTCAGTTTTCATATTCTTCACCATTTCTTTTTATTAATTGGCTGCCAACTGGTCCAATCATCAGCACTAGTCAACAAAAGTATGCTGCTATTTTTTTACTCTGCATTGACACTGTGCTTACAGTTGAATCCTACAGTAATGAAAAAAAAACAACAACAATGGGTGCAAGCCAGGCACGCAGCCAGGATCTTGATTCGGTGGCGCCAATCACGAACTGCCGTATGGGGGATGAATAGGGCTCCGTGTTTTGAGAGCTTTTTTTTTTGTGAAATTCAGAGGGTGTTTTACGGGCTTGAGTTGAGCTAGTTGGTGAATTACTAGGATAGGGCCAACTTGAACTTGGGAGACGAGAAAACGTAAAAAACCGAGATAGTAGAAAGAGACAGAGATAGAGATACTGCTGGACTACCAACTATGGATTTAATGCTTCTTCCTCTTCTTGAACCTTAACTGTGTACTTCTTCTTTTCTGCTCATCCTTAGAGCGCCATACAATCCAAGGATGAAATAAAATGAAATGAAATTAAATGAAATGAGAGCCACATGCATTCCACATACAACCCAGATTGACATCTCCAGCAGTGCGTGACACACCTCTAATACTGTTTTTCTTTTGAGGTGAGCTTTAGCAGGACGTGGCACACCGCAAGTACTGTTTTTCTTTTGTGGTGAGCTTGATGGATGGCACGCTGACGCATGTCTCTTCGTTTTCTTCGATGGCCATGGTCTCCAGCATCTCTCGTGCATACGGGTTTTTGTTTGTTCCGAGGATGGTAAGGCTGCTGAACGCTGCGCTGCATTTACAGCTGCGGCAATGAGCTGGTAGATGGCCCGCTGTAGTTCCCTTGAGATATGCTGCGTGCTCACGTGTCCTATCATTAATACACCTGCCAGTCTGGCCTATGTAGCATTTGCCACATGATAGGGGATGTTATAAACAACCCCCGTTTGACACGGGGCATATTGTGTCCTATGAGAGATGTTGCACATTTTATTTTCGTTGGTGTGGCGGTTGACGTTGCGGCACATGGAGTACGCTTTGTTTGGTGCAGAGCACACGACCTTAATGCCCTGCCTTGCGGCTATCTTCTTTAATTTATGAGTAATCCCATGGATGTAGGGTATCACTGAGATCTGTTTTTGAGTTTTTGTAGACTCTATTCCGTCTGTATCAGCTGATTTGTGCTTTAGTTTAGTGCAGATGTTTTCACACACACAAACCAGGAGACCCATTGATTACCCAGAATTACGCAGTCTGGAAATTTGCTTGTTGAAACTTTGCCCAATATTATGATTGCAGGATTTGTTTAAGGCCGATACAAGAGCAGTATTCGCAACACCTCGTTTTACTGTTTTGAATGTCCGGATGTAAAAGGAAGAAATCCTTTGCTTGACCTTGGTTCGTATTTCTAACACACGTGTATTTCATTAGATTCTAGTGTGAGGTCCAGGAACTCGAAGGTCCAGGAACATCGAAGAAAACGAAGAGACATGCGTCAGCGTGCCATTCATCAAGCTCACCACAAAAGAAAACAGTACTTGCGCTGTGCCACGTCCTGCTAAAGCTCACCTCAAAAGAAAAACAGTATTAGAGGTGTGTCACGCACTGCTGGAGATGTCAATCTGGGTTGTATTTGGAATGCATGTGGCTCTCATTTCATTTAATTTAATTTCATTTTATTTCATCCTTGGATTGTATGGCGCTCTAAGGATGAGCAGAAAAGAAGAAGTACACAGTTAAGGTTCAAGAAGAGGAATAAGCAGTAAATCTATAGTTGGTAGTCCAGCAGTATCTCTATCTCAGTCTCTTTCTTCTATCTCGTTTTTTACGTTTTCTCGTCTCCCAAGTTCAAGCTGGCCCTCTCCTAGTAATGCACCAACTAGCTCAACTCAAGCCCGTAACTCAGTTTCTTTCTAGTCATGTGATCGCATCTTCTATTTGTTTTCATTTCCTCGAACCGCAGACCCTTTGTCAAATGATTGCCACCGCCACTTGCCAAGCCAGGTTGCTGTCGAGATGCATCAAAAAGAAGATCCTTCTGGATGACGTTCAAAAGTTTTTTGGCTTAGTAACGCCGTCCCAAGGACACGCCATGCGAGTCTCCAAGATTCTCAAGTCAGAGACGTGGCGTCAACAACGACTCTTTACAGACTTTCTGCGGGCCAAATGTCCCAACTGCAACGTCTTTATGAATCACCTTGCAGTGGCAAGACACTCAACTGAAACCATCTGGAAAGATCGGTTTCTTCCGATTCTGAAACAACAATCTTTCAAGGCGAGACATGGATCAACCCAAGAGGTGGCCTCTTCAGATTATCGGAGAGATTAACATCTCACATAAGACAAAGGAAGTTCTCGAACAAGGGCCGAAGTATGCCTTACCACCAAGGCTTGAGCCCATTGATAAGCTTGCCCTAGTGCAGAACATCGCATCTAAAACATATGATGAAAAAGCCTCCCAGATAATCATTGAAGGAGTTGACTGCCTCATAAACCATCGGAGTCCAAAACCATCAGGCAGGAGCTTTAGCTCCACAGTCCAGGAGCTCCGAAGCAAAAATCTAAAACTCTGCGTTTCAGATAAAGAAGGAGGTTTTGTCGTTCTTACATCGGGAATGTACGGAGAGAAAGCCTCTCAAGCTGTGGCCAAAATCTTTATCCAGGTAGAAGAAAAACGAGGCAGAAGTACAAAACAAGCCCTCGTAAGGTTGCTTCAAGAGAACCACCTGAACAGCCTATGCGCAAAGATAAAGGGAACAAAGAGGGGCATTTAGAAGTATTCTTCTCAGCTAAGACACATAAGGAAGGCGTACCGTTTCGCGCCATAGTGTCAGAAAAAGGTTCATGGCAAGTACATCTGTCAACCTTCCTGGCTAAGCAACTGTCTTTAATACAGTGCGATGATCCGTACCAAATTCAAAATTCAGAGCAACTAATTTTACATCTTCAAGAACACGGATCCAAGGTCGCCTCAGGTTTTTCTATAGACATACAAGATATGTATTATTCTATACCCCATGCAAGCCTCATGTCGATTCTCCGACAAACCATAGAAGAGCACAACAGCACATCGTTCCAAAACGCGGCGGGGAACAACCTGGACACCTTCCTGGAACTGCTCAGTGCATACCTAAAAGCGACAGTCGTTGCACATCAAGGCCGGCACTTCGTGCTAAAAAGTGGCGTGTGTATAGGCTCTCGTGTAGCTCCACAACTGTGCGACCTGTTCCTTGCAGCATGTGGCAGAACCATCCAGAAAAACCTGAATGATGACAGAATTACAGCCATCTTCAGGTATGTTGATGACTTCTTAATTCTTACTACAACGGAGGTAGATGCTCAAAACAACGGATGCAAAGAAGCTGTTTTACAATGCTTCCAAAAAAGCTGCCCAGAGTTGGCATTCACCCATGAATTACCCGGTGATAGGTCCATCAAGTTGCTGGACCTCACACTAGAATTTATTGAAATACACGTGTGTTGGAAATACGAACCAAGGTCAAGCAAACGATTTCTTCCTTTTACATCCGGACATTCAAAAACAGTAAAACGAGGTGTTGCGAATACTGCTCTTGTATCGGCCTTAAACAAATCCTGCAATCATAATATTGGGCAAAGTTTCAACAAGCAAATTTCCAGACTGCGTAATTCTGGGTATCCGATGGGTCTCCTGGTTTGTGTGTGTGAAAACATCTGCACTAAACTAAAGCACAAATCAGCTGATACAGACGGAAGAGAGTCTACAAAAACTCAAAAACAGATCTCAGTGATACCCTACATCCATGGGATTACTCATAAATTAAAGAAGATAGCCTCAAGGCCGGGCATTAAGGTCGTGTGCTCTGCACCAAACAAAGCGTACTCCATGTGCCGCAAAGTCAACCGCCACACCAACGAAAAGAAAATGTGCAACATCTCTCATAGGACACAATATGCCCCGTGTCAAACGGGGGTTGTTTATAACATCCCCCTATCATGTGGCAAATGCTACATAGGCCAGACTGGCAGGTGTATTAATGATAGGACACGTGAGCACGCAGCATCTCTCAAGGGAACTACAGCGGGCCATCTACCAGCTCATTGCCGCAGCTGTAAATGCAGCGCAGCGTTCAGCAGCCTTACCATCCTCGGAACAAACAAAAACTCGTATGCACGAGAGATGCTGGAGACCATGGTCATCGAAGAAAACGAAGAGACATGCGTCAGCGTGCCATCCATCAAGCTCACCACAAAAGAAAAACAGTACTTGCGGTGTGCCACGTCCTGCTAAAGCTCACCTCAAAAGAAAAACAGTATTAGAGGTGTGTCACGCACTGCTGGAGATGTCAATCTGGGTTGTATGTGGAATGCATGTGGCTCTCATTTCATTTAATTTAATTTCATTTTATTTCATCCTTGAATTGTATGGCGCTCTAAGGATGAGCAGAAAAGAAGAAGTACACAGTTAAGGTTCAAGAAGAGGAAGAAGCATTAAATCCATAGTTGGTAGTCCAGCAGTATCTCTATCTCTGTCTCTTTCTTCTATCTCGGTTTTTTTACGTTTTCTCGTCTCCCAAGTTCAAGCTGGCCCTATCCTAGTGAAGCTTTTAGTTGTACTCTGTTGTTCATTCGGGTCAATGGAGTAGCTCATAACACAGCATGGTTCAAATTGATGATGTAAAAATGCGAGCGGCCAAAACATGCGTTGAATATATAATGAAGTTTATATTGGGCTAATAATTAATAATTGTATTGTATGTATGTTTATACAACTGGAAGTTAGTCAACCTTAAATGGATGTCTCGTAACTCGGATGTATAGATGAGAAATTTAGCCAGTGCAGTACAATTGCACAGCCTTAGGGACCTCTAACGTGCACCATGCAGTAATGGTACGATGCTCATCCAAATCCAAGACGAGCAGAGGTGGGGATTGAACCCAGGATCCCTGGGTTCTGCAGCGCGAGCTTTCGCTACGCTTGCTCCGAGCTGACGGCGCTAACTCACTCGGCCACCTTCATGATCCTTTCAGCAACTGCAGATCAGACAGTAACGGTATCAAGGAGAGATCCTTTCGACAAATCAATATTTTATATAATATTCATATGAAATTAAGTGATAAGTGATACCGTTCGTTTAGGTACCCATGTAAAAATATATTACTTAAACGCACGTCACCAAAGCGACATTTCACTAACAATTGTCATAAATTGATAACTTTAGTTATTATGCAGAAAGAATATCTTACTACCAGTCAAAAGACCTTTCACAAAATAAACAATTCTCATAAACTTTTATTATTAAAATCAAAATCAGCGAACAAAAACGGATATGATTCAAAAGACATTTCACCGAATGAATGTTTCACTAGGTTTGTCATTTATAAATTAGTATTATCAGACGAAATCAGATCAGTCAAACGTTCCCTCTGCCCACGGGTTAATTCACGAGACTTGTTATCAGTTAAAATCGAGATTACCACACAAACATAATGTCAGTCAGAAGTATTTTCTATTTCCTTTCAATAGTTATAGTTCAAAAGTCATTTCAAAATTTACAAGAGTTGTTATTTGTAAGGATATAGTTATCAGGCAGCAAACGGTATCAGCCAAATGACCTTTCACTATCATGAACACTTGACAATAATTTTCAATTCATAATTATTTGTTTATTCACAATATCTATTTGTGTCATATGGCGTCAAAGAAGGAAATGGGTGTTATGTACAATGATGAAAAGTGGTTCTCGAGATATAATGGGGTCCTGGATGGTGACGATGTCTTGGGGAAGGTCATTCCAGTTCACAATCGCGTCTGGAAAAGGCCATTTTGGTATGCTGTGGAAGAACACTTCGGGTGGGCCATTTTATCGCAATGATCGAGTCTGGTAGCAAACATAAGACGGTGGGGAGAGAAGAGACTGATTTAGAGATAAGAAATAAAAATCTTTAAGCAGAAGACCAAGACGGAAGATTTTTGACGAGAAAAAAGCGATGGGAGAAAATTATTTTATTTTATTTGGGAGATACTAGGAAAACTTGAGGAATAGGGCTTAATAAAACTGTGCAGCACGGTTTAGGACAGATTTAATGTGGTCTGTTAATGTAGCATGATGGGAGTGCCAGATTTACGATACGTATTCTGATTTAAATTGGACTAGTGAATGGTTGAGGAGCCGTTGTAGGTGATGAGGAGCGAATTTAGAATTGCGGCGAAAGAAACCCAAGTTTTTGTTAGCGGAACTCACAATGTAGTTACTAAGGGTTTCCCAGGAGATGCTTGGAGTGAGAAGGACACCAAGATGTTTATATAAATTTGTAGGTTGAAGAGGTATACCATTGAGAGTATGAGCAGGGGAGGTTTGGAAAGAGGAATGAGAAGCGCATGCATTTATATTTGCTGACGTTAAATGTCATCTGCCAGTTAGTACACCAGTTATGAACTAAGTCGAAGGCACTTTGTAGTGTAAAATAATCATAAGGGTTGTTAACTTGTGGTAAAGGACACAGTCTTAGGCAAATATGCACATAGATGAGGATATCTGAAGAGGAAGATCGTTCATGTAGATTAGAAAATGTAATGGGCCAAGCACAGTTGCCTGAGGCGTGCCAGATGTTACGGGTGCCAAAGCCGACGAATAATCATCAACATAGACAAACTGATGACATTGGGTAGAGAAAAATATTCGATCGAGGAAAGTATATCATGATCAAGATTTAGTGACGAGAGCTTTAGGAGCAGACGGTTATCTGGAACTTCGTCAAAAGTTTTAGAACAATCGAGAAATACAAGGTCAGTGGTGAAGCCTGAATAAAGGTTTGCGAACAGTTTGTTGGTTAGGCAGAGAATCTGGGTTTGACAGGAGTTGATTCTACGGAAGCCGTGCTGCGCTTTGTCAGAAAAAGGAAATAGAATCGAGGCGGATAGATAATTGCTTGTGAATTACATGCTCGAGAACTTTAGAAGGTATGGAAGTTAGAGATATTGGCTTATAGTTTATGGGAGAGGATGTATCATTGCTTTTGTGGACCGAAATGACCTTCCCGATTCTCCAATCCTCAGGAACTGTCGCAGGATCTAATGACTGGTGGAACATTTTTGCTAGAAATAACTTTGAAGAATATTTTGTGCTCTGCAATACTTTCGAGTTGATATTGTCGATGCCACGCGACGAGGGCATTTTTAGTGGAGTAAGAATATTAACAGCACCATCAAAATTAACAGAAATTGGGTCCATAGAAGGAACATTACTGGTTACAGGCTATAACGATGTGAAGGGACTATGTGCGGTGAATTGCTCAGAAGATACCATATATTATTTCAAGCTGTGGAACAATGATTATTCTCGACGATGTTCTCGGGATCATCAATAAGCGCTTGAAGGGAGTACGGCAGATAATTAACAACATTCCAAAATTGGTGCGGGCTGTTAAGTAGCATAGACCGTTTCGGTTTGCTAATGCGAAAACTCATGAGACGACGAACGTTATCAGAGGCCCATTCCATGACCGTACACTTTGCTTGGATTGTCTTTAGAAAAAGAATAATTATTAGACAAAAACACTCAGCCAGTTTCTTCAAACGAGTACACGTTTGATAATACTTATAATTAATAAAATTACGATTATCACAGATCAAACCATGTCAAAGGTAATTTCGAAAAAGGCACATTTCAGAAGACTTGTTTCATATAATGAAGATTATAAGGCGAGACGTGTGTAAGTAAAAGGTCTCTTCAACGACAGAATATTTTGCATGTAATATGAGCAATAAAATTAGAATTATAAAATAAACTAGTCAGGTTTCTTCAACGAGTATGAAAGCTAGAAGTGTTGTCATTCGTGAAATTACAATTAATACAAAAAATTTCATATCGGTTAAAGCTGCAACAATACATTTGAAAAGAAGCTGTTTGAGAGTCCACAGGTTTCACTCCTATCCCAAATCGCTGAATATGCGGAGGGCGAGTTCGTCTGCTTCTCGCGCAAGGGGAAGCGGTGACGTCAGTACGACGCCGAGCCCTGATTGGCTGATCGCGACCCCATATCTGAGCGTCGTCTGCTCCTCTGCAACGTCGTCTGCTCGCAACGTCGTCTGCGGCTGTCTTACCTTTCCTGCGACTTTCGGAAGTGCAGAGGCCAGATTCACGAAACGATCTTACGCCTGAAATGTGCGAAGACAAAACGTAAGAACAAATTCGTATTCACGAAACGAAATTATCGTAAGTTTTGTGCAGGTTACGACGGAATCCTACGACAGCTCCGAAGCTGTCTTACGCACTTCTTACGATCAAATCAACATGGCCGACAGCGTCGCTCAGTTACTTGGTCGTGACGACCAACGGACGTTTATTTTCGTACGTGCTCTTCTCACGCGTCCCGGCTACAAGCAGCAAGAAAAAAGTAAAAAGTACTTGAAATAAACCACGACGAACAAGAACGCTGGATCCACAAACACCCGGGAAATGCTCCAACGGCCACGATTCCACCGACCCCGACCAAGCGAGCTCGGCAGATAGGCCTAGCAGGACTCCGACTCGGCGCAGTGGTGCTCCGACGGTCTTGGCCAAGACCGTGTGCCCACGACCGGCTGGCGTGCTCAATGGAATATGCCCGCGCGACCCTTGTGAACCACTTCCCGTATTATACTTTGAACGCTGACCTCAATTTTAGATTAGAGGTCAATCTCTTCCTCTTGTCATCTCCTTGTTTTCCGAGGCAGCGGTGACTCTCGCCGGTGAAAAAGCGGTGAATCTCCGACAGACGCAGGAAAGGTAAGCAGCCATCGCTTTGACTAGCAGACGTAAAGCAGACGACGTTAACTGCGCCAACCCGCCGACGCCGTTAAAGAGTGAGGAGTCTCGCCGCACACGAAAGGAGGAAAAAGTATTTGGGAGGGAACTCTCACTCTCGGTTCTTAGCAAACAAACCTCGGCGCCTCGAGACACCTCGCCGGTGAGTCCTTTGACTTCTCTCTTTGATGCGCGTCTGCTAGTTGTTGGACAAAAACAACGTACCGCTCGAGTTATTTCATCTGCCCTCTCTGAAAGGCGGAGTCGAGCTCGCTCGTAAAGACCTGCACTTCCGAAAGTCGCAGGAAAGGTAAGACAGACGCAGACGACGTTGCGAGCAGACGACGTTGCAAAGGAGCAGACGGCGCTCAGATAGGGGGTCGCGATCAGCCAATCAGGGCTCAGCGTTCTGACGCCACCGCTACCTCCTTTCTCATGCGCAGAAGACGAAAATGAGCCCACTTGCGAGGCGTACTGCTTTGCCATTGGTGTATCTTTGTCAATCACTCCGATTGATCAAGTTCTGCATTTCAACGTTTTGTTTACTAGAAAATAGCAATCATCGTATTTCAGTTACGCGTAATTATGGAAAAACGTTGTGGTACAGTCAGCATTAAAACAGATTAGGACAAACTAGCGATTGTCTGGCGGTAAAAGAGCGACACGTGGCGCCTCAGTCGCGCAAATGCAACGGGAAAGGTCGGAACTTGAAAGCACCTCTAGTGCAACCTATTTATAACGATAATAAGAAAACTTGGAAATGCGATCGTTACAACAGGATATCGCTGTACATGAACTGGATACCCCATGCAAAAACGCATGAACCTCTAGATACTGACCGTTATAAGCGGTACATCGTTATATATGGCATCGCTGTAAGAGAGGTTGCAATGAATCCGACTGCTCAAGCTATCGGTGCTTACGTGACGTCGCGGTGCCGTGTGGGGTTATTTCCGGCTCTTACTGTGGTCATTAGTTCTAATTCTTTTTGGTGCCGACTGTACACATCTGGCAACCACTCCACGAATCACTAGAGGGTTTCAATGCTTTGACTATTGAAGAACTTCCCGTTAACCCACGATTTAATTGGAGTAACCAGATTTCAGACAGTCTATGTTGACCAATGAAAACAACACTGTTCCTGACTTCAATTCAATCATTGAGCTTGTCAGTTCGTAAGGTCCCTTGAACAACTGATGTTTTGATTACTGCTAATATGAATACATCTAAACAACTCAAAGTTTGAAGGAGTCTTCTCGTATCCAATGCCCCACTCAGAAGCGGACGATGATTCACCAATTTTCGTACAGCACGTCACCACTCGATGAACTACAGTCAAGTACTACAACACTGCCAAAACGGAGTCCAAGATCACTCTCAGCTGAAAAGCCAGATCGCCGGTGTCGCTCATGACGTCATCCTCTTACACGAATCACATTAGCACAATGACGGAGGAGTGTCGAGTCACCCAATGTTCCCTCTCATTCACGTACACCCGAGGCTCTAAAACCAGAGGAAAGACAATCACCTTCACACCAAACTGAGTCGCTAGAAGTCAAGTCACGTCACAGCGTACGATGCCGAGGCGAGCAGAAACTCTGTTACATTGAGAACGAGCTTTAAACTGCCCCTTAGCGATCGAACGAGCACAGAAGACAAATAAAAACGCCGGCAAATCTAAGGACTGCTATTACACCAGTCGAAAGAACGCTAGCGGAAATCGCCGCACATCGAATCCGGGATCTGGGCTCTCTACGTGTTTTTGTTTGCAGACGGAATTTGCGGGTCGAACATGCTGCTGCGAAGGCGACGGTGGCGCTTCGTCGCGGAGGGTTCTCGCACTAAGGGGCCGGGGCCACGTGGGAAAAACGGCCACCGGGGCGAGGTGGAAAAAAAGAGAGGTCTGGGCATAATCCTCCGGCCGGTCGAAGACGACGAGATGAGATTTTGATGAGAAACAGCCCGAGCGACGGGGTTGTTTATTGTGTGCACGCAGTTGCTTGCGCGGAGCTCGGCTTGACGAAACAAGTATGTACGCTCTTACTCAAGAGCAGTGTTGGAAGCGTTACGGAAACAAAAAGTAACGAAACACGTTACTCGTTTACTTGCAAATAAAAGGAACGCGTTCCAGACCTACCTTACACTTAAAAAAAGTACTGCGCTACCGTTATCCGTTACTGTTTTGAAAAAATAACGGGTACGTTACCACGTTACCGGAAAAGTAACGCGGTACTGGGAACGCCGCTACCTGTCAGGCGTTACTGCCAACACTGCTCAAGGGTGTGGGGAGTAAAAGGAGAAAACAAAAATTAGCAGCGACCTTTAGCTTCAAAGCCGTACAGCTTTGAAGCTGTAGGTCGTAGCCATACTGCATTTCGTGCAGTAATGCACGAAATGCAGTATTTAACAAGTGATCATTCTAATTTTTTTGAAGACTGTATACCGTCTCGCATAATATAGGTCACGTGGCATTCATACAAATATCTAAAAATGTAAAGGTCAGACGACGTGGGCTCGGGTGACGCCAATTTTGCCACCAAAATTAGTGCGGAAACTACATTGGTGCGCGGTTTGCGCGACGTCAGCTGACGTGACATCGCTTTCCCCGCCAACTTTAGCGGGAAACTGAATTGGTGCGCAGATCACGTGACGTCAATCTTTCCGCTAAATTTAGCCGGGAAACTAGATTGGTCTGTAGGTCCCGTGACGTCGGGTCTTGTGGCATCAAATTTTCCGCTAAATTTAGCGGGGAAACTAATTTCCTGTATAGGCCAGGTGACATCAATTTCCCCGCTCAATTTAGCTGGAAATACACGGACGGACGGACAAACAGAGAGAAATTTTGGATCTTTCTTTTGGGCCCCCTTCCCCCCCCCTCCCCAAATTAAAAAGGATATCACGCCTTAAAATCTCCGGCTCCTTGCAGTGTCTCGCAAATGGCATTGCTGAGGGCAGCCGAGACGCTGCACGCTGCTGCACCAATACCACCTGGGAGACGAAGGCCGGCACGTTACGTCATCTTTAGCGGATTCATTTTTTTCTGATTACTCACGTCGTACCAGTGTAACTTAACCTTAAAACTCGTGCCGACCTTCATTCACTTGAGATACGCCGCAGGGTATCAAAGCTATGCCTTCTGCATAATATTTACTACTCGCCATCACTTCACTGATCACTTCTCTTTCAACCGTTATATGTTTCAGCCTGCATCGATAACTGATGTAAGATTAAACTTATCTCTTGTAAGTCATCCTTGTTTTATCTGCTCGTTTTTGACATCCACCACTGCTGACTGGGACGACTTGCCCGATAACATTGTTTGTCAAAGTAATCAAGTTCTTTTTCGCCAAGATTGAACTACTTTTTGGGGCCTTTGATGCATGTGTACCTAAGTGTGGTTGATTTTGTTGCTTTTGTGCTCAGTATTTTCGATTTATTTTGCTTTGTAACCCCTGCCTCCTCCCTCCTTACATAATGTCCCTTGAGGGGCATTATGTAAGAGGAGTATTTAAAAAGTAAATAAAAATGAAAGCCGTTTACAACTCCCTGTAACGCCGAATGGGAGCGCAGCTCTTGAGGAGGAGGAGGAAGGGTACTGAGGGGAGGGTATACCCCTCCTTTCTCCTCCTCCTTTCCTCATGGGGGTCACGTGATCTCGGGGGGGGGGGTCACGTGACCTGGGGGTCACGTGACCTGTGGAGTCACGTGACCTAGACGGTCACGTGACCTGACGGTCGACGGCGACGCCGACGCCGACGCCGCTCAAGCCGGAAACGGGCGCCTAAGAGCTGCGCTCTAAAATGCCCGAGATACGCCCCAAAGCGGCCAAACCCCGCATGCAAGCTGGACGAGAGCCCCGCCGCAGAGCGGCAAACGGGTTCGTATTCGACGTCGCTCACTGTATGCGGAGAGCAAGTCGTCTGCTTTTTGCGCAGGAGTGGCGGTGACGTCAGAACGACGCCGAGCTTTGATTGGCCGACTTAAAAAAATAGTGCGTAGATCTCAATGCGAGATGCTTTGAGGCCTACCCACTATCTTTTTCAAATCAGTCAATAAGAGATCGGCGCCGTTATAACGTCGCCGCAACTCCTGCGGAAAAAGCAGACGACTTGTTTCCCGCATAGCGACGCGCTCGTTTTCGAGACGCTGCGGGACACACTGGTGACGATGCCGACGCAAGATGGCGGCGCTGCATCGTAAAGCCTAGCCCACATGGCGCGTTTTTCCGGGCGTCTATACTTCGTTTCAGCTTGGGTACAGACGCAGCCGATGCTACAAGCGCGAGCTCCGGGCTTCCAGCGTCCCGGCCAAGCACGCGCGCTCGTGCAGTGCAAGCACTGTTCAGGGCCACACGCTCGTGCTTGTAACATCGGCTGCGTCTGGACCCAAGCTGAAACGAAGTATAGACAGGCGTCTCGGCTGGCTCGCGCGCTAAGCCAGGCGCGTGCGCCCAGTCAAACCACACGCAGCGCTACCGGGCAGCGCTTCGCGTCTGCGTTTCCGAAGCGCCTGCCCAACGTAGCCGGACGCGCTTAAGAAACAAAAGCAAATTTTAAATAGAAATCGCGTGTTAAATGATGGCTACATGCCGTAATATTTAATTTTAGTAATAGAAAGCACGCATTCTTATTACAGCAATCGCAACGAAGCTCAATTTCACTCATTTTCATCCTTTTTAGTGCGTTGCGCCTCATCCAAATTTCGATACGCCATGGTCATCACCATCGCCCGCGCCAAAACATTTACAACTGGCCCGGCTGGCCACTACAGAAGTTGCGTTGTTGCAGCATCGTACCGGCGTGCGGTCGTGTATCACTACTGCGTGGTGACGTTAAAGACCCCAGGCTAGCGGTTGTACCGCACTGGCTAAATTGCTCATCTACAGTGAGTGACTCGTCAGAACTTTAAATGGCTGACCAACTACACGCTGTATAAATATCCCCACAACCCAATTTTTTTGCGTTGTTGCGGTTGTTGCCGGTAGTATTAATTTTGTACCTTTGTCTCTAAGCCCGGCTCACACAGTTGCGTTTGACTGCGTTTGACTGCGTTGCGGCAGCGAGACACCAGGACATCCCTGCTTCTTATATCGCGTGCCAAGAAGATTCCTTGAATTGGATTCCACGCTTCATACGAAGCACAGATGTGCCGGTGACTCGCTTTCGATTCTCGCCGCAACGCAGTCAAACGCACTCAAACGCAAGTGTCTGAACCGGCCTTCAGTGTCCTTGTATTCTTTAGATATCGCCTGCCAGAGTGCAGGACGCTTTTGTACTTCGCTAGCTCCTCTCTGTTCCGCTGAAGGAGCGTCAGCCTCTCCCGCGGAGCAGGGAGGGAGTCCCTGGACTTGTGCAAAAGGTATGGTAAACTGATATCCGCGGGGGAAAGGGACGTAACTACCCATGTTCGCCCTGCTGCGAGCGTTGGCGGGACCTAAAAGCCGTCTTTATTTAAGGCCGCGGGTGTGCAAATTTTGTAAACCCCGCGCGCGAGGGTGTGCGTGTGCGCGTGCGCGCGTGCGCTCTACCTTGGAAGGGCACAGGGCTGTTACCCGTTTTTGTATGTGTATCTTCCTATTTTGAGTGTTTGTATTTATTTTCCATTCCCGTATCCCTTTCCCTACTTGGCGGCGGGCGAGCAGGCGCACCTGCGTAAGGGTCTCAACCTTTCTGCCTAACCTTGACAGCTGCCGAGTGGGTATCGCAATCTGTGCAAATAAAAAATCTTATTATTATGATTGCGTTTGTCGCAAGGTCCGTGGCGAAAACCACAGTCCTACAGTGGCGAAAACAGTGGAGAAAATTCAAACGCTCCCTGCAACTAGTGAACACGGCCGTTCATTGGTTGTCGCCTTCTGGACGCAGCGCGAGACGCGACGGCTGGACGCAAAATACCTGGTTCCTCCAGATTCGCCGGAATGCGCCAAAAAACGCTGCGTTTCGTCCCGGCACCGGAAGTGACGTCAAAGCGCAGGCGCAGACGCGACGCAGACGCGGAAAAAAGCGCGCCATATGGGCTAGCCTTAAAGGCGCATTCGATCGGCGTGGTTGGTTTTGTCAGTGGTATTGGCCCCGAGAGCGAACACAAGCGTCGCTGCGGTCGCCGCGCCCTGATTGGATGAGGTGTACCGTGACGTCAGGGGAAGGACTCCGCTCCGGGATCTTGCATCCGGCTCGCTTCCCTGCACCGGTTTTCAGCTTTGGCGTTGTGTGCCGCAAACACATCGAACAGGGGGACCTCGTTTACCCGGTGTACAGTCGCCGGCCATATGAGCTCCCCCGGCCGAACGCCAACCGGAGCAGCCAAAATCCCGCATGCGGCGCGTCGAGCGTTGCCGCGTTCTGGGAGCCGGGCTATTGGGACCAAACCATTCCGTTATCAAAGGGGTGGACGCAGGAAGTTTAGTAGCATTCCGCGTTTTGGAACGTGAATCTGAAGCACGGCCGATTACAATCCCGTTTCCGGTTGTAAATAAACGCAGACGGCTTATCGAAATTCTTCACTGCATAATAGCTCTGACGTGTTATATGCTACTTTTTTATTTTCAAAACCGGTTTGTCATTTTAAACATATCCTACCCAAAGATTAATCCTACGCACAAGCTTTCTTACAATCGTTCTGAAACGTAGACTAGACAATGAGAAGCGATTTTGAAATAATTTATTTAATCTAAAAGGATATGCCATAGATAACAACAAAAAAAGAAGATTTGTGTCGAAGCAGAATAAAGATTCAGGCACTTTTCATGAACGCGTTTTATCGAGTTCTCTACACGATGACTTTGCAGATGACTTCCTGGTCGGCCACTTCTCGCTCGCCGAGGGATCATTGTTGTGATGCCTAATAACATATCAAACATTTTTTTTTTCATTTTGTAAGCATCGATCGAACACTGCTGCTTTATTTACGCCTAAAGCAAGCTCCAGTTTATCAGCAGTTAAAACATCATCTCCGAACACTTGGGGCAAACACCCGAAGGCGGCAATTCTAATCGGCCATGTTTTTGTAATTTACACTTCTAAAGGCTGGAATCCCGATAAAAGCGATGCGTCCACCCCTTTAATAACGGAATGGTTTGGTCCCAATAGCCCGGCTCCCAAAACGCGGCAACGCTCGACGCGCCGCGTGCGGGATTTTTGCTGATCCGGTCGGCGTTCGGCCGGGGAGCTCATATGGCCGGCGACTGTACAAGACGCTGGGCATAGGCCAATATTGACGTGCTTCCGTGCATTTTATAAACCTGCTTGTCGATTTTACTTTTATAAATAGGTAGCAAATCCCGAAAGCTATCGCCGTTGGCGATTCCGTAGATGAACCTCCCCGTCTGTCCACACGACGCAAGGCAATCTTGCAAGATATCGGTGAAGTCGCGGCGTAAGTGTTTCAGACGCTGGAATTCTGTTCCTTGCATGCTCTTGATTTCGGAGAATGTTACAACACGCTTTGCAGGCATTTGAAATGGCATTTATATCTAGGGCCTTTAAGTGGTCGGCAAATTAGCTCGCGACCCCGACTACGCGCGTGCCACTCTGCATGCGCTGGTTCGTAGATGTTTTAAAGGCCTTGGGTCTGAAGAGCCTTTGAAGTGCTCGTGGAACAGGATTGGTTTACATAAATGTAGCTTCTTCGTGAATTAATAATATAGTTCATACACGTATGCAGGCATGTTTTATCTTTTAGAACACGCACAATGACTGGAAATTAGTTTGTGTGGTAGCAGGAAAAACTGCTGAATTTCCCCAGTTGCCTGTATGAGATGCATTGAACTGCCCAAAACTTGCACTGTAATTTGGAATGTTTATACTTTTTCCTGGTATTCTTTCTTTATTCCAGCCTTAGGTATTCGGAAAATACACCGTTTAGTTTGAACTGTCAATTCCAATTAAAAGAGACACTAGCTGCTGCAGGTCCCCATAAGCTGCCTCAGCCTCCAAACTCCCTACAGCTGGACTCTCTGACAAGAGAGCAAAATAGGAGGAGCAGCATGCATTCGAACGTCTGTCCAATGAAAGATGCAGCACTAGTAGCAGAAAATGTGGAACCTCTGAAGGGTGACAGTTTGCGCGAAAAAAGCTGGTATTTTAGCTTCAAGAAAATTTGATTTAGCTAAAATCTCAATTTCAGAGCCTAAGAGACTAATAACGGTCTAGACACCTTCCCTTACGTTTGTTGTACATTACTTGAGGATGATATAAACAAGTTGACAGATACCACCAGCGGAGTCCGTTGAAATACAGTCCGAATCCAGCAAAGGTCAAATGCGAGCAATGTTTAAATAAATGTTCCTTCTTTCTTTACTTTGCCCCTGTAGTTGGGCTGTCTCACTTGTAATTCTCTCTCCAGGGCCGAGACTCTATTTAACATCTTGCTCGAGCAGCATGCTGCTCTTCTCGTTGGTACTGGCTCATCTCCAAAGGTATTGCGGTCACGCGTATGATCC
>JAZHYW010054127.1:0-15784 GCA_037355805.1 Ixodes ricinus | reverse complement strand
TTGCGGCAGATGTACGAGAAAAGGCCAGTTCCGTTGCCCGTGACCTCCATTATGCGATTAGAGTGCTCGTGTCACTGGTGCAGCCGGGACGTCGTTGTCCGCAATCATAGGTCGAGGGTCCAATATTCGAGGCATGCCACTAACGCAGTTCACCAAGCTCAAACCCACAGTCCACCACGTCGAAGGAGGAGCGCCGTCAAAAGTCTGTTTAATTAAGGGCATTCACCATTGTGTATGACCAGGGTATACCTAATACAAACTAGGCGTTAGATGTTTACAGGGCGAGAAGTGAGTCTGCCAGCGTTTTGGGCCACATTGTTACACGCTGTGGATCAGAAATGCAGCCAGCGCAGTGACGCTGCTACAGTCTGGAGTATTTAACGTGCATCACGCGCCATATTAGTTAGCCTCTTCGTCTTTATAATAAAGCGGCGTTTCTCTCACGCACTACTGTCACTGACTGGGTGAGAACGGTAGGGAGGTTTTTGAGTTGTCTCGCCTGAGCCCTTCGGTTCCCCTAGCTTCGGCGTCTCGCGGGCTTTGAGTGTGCAGACGCAGGAAAGCACGGCGGAAGGCAACAAGCGCGCGCTGGAGGCTGGTCATACGGGGGAGCCCTACAGTTCTCACCCTTTCAGTGACTACAGTATGTACACTACCACGATCATGAAATTTCTCGAAAAGAGCAGGCCAACCCCCCCCCCCCCCGGGAAATTAAAAACGTTCCGCCTTAGGGCACGATGCTCATCCTGGATATTTTTTTACGGTGCTGTACTCGAGGACAACTTTTGGTAGCTATGCAGTCAAGGTCAAAGGTATGCCGCACGGGCGCTTGAACACCTTGAGAGCCGACAGCTGAGCACGTGCACTCTTCGCTTCTTCCCAAATGCCTCAGAAAGTTGTCCGCGAGCATAACGCTGCCCTCGAAACACGCGAGCACCAAGAGGAGAAAACAACCTGCAACTCACAGTCGCATCTTTATTTTTTTTCCTTATCTATGGCCTCTTTGTAGCGGCCCCTTTAAACGAGACGCAGCCGATAAACGTCCGATGTCACGCAAGCGCGCAGCTTTGAATCGGGGCGAGGTTCGACTACAAAAAGAAGGGGGCCGATCTGATCGACTCGGAACAGCGGCGATCACAATAGACCGCTGATTAGTCCGTTCGAACGGGCAAGCAAGGAACTGGAACCGAAGGCAGATTAGAGCCTATACAAAGCGCAGATACAAAAAGAAAAAAAGATTGAAAAGACACGGCCCAGCGCGGCCCTGAATCCACGCTCCGATGAAGCGTGTTTGGATCGAAGCGACCGAGAAAAGCCGGGCTTTGGTCAGGGACTAGACTTCGTTCAGCCCTTAGCAGACAGTGTGGAGGAAGCAGCTCCGTACACGTTACTAAAAAAACTCGCTTAAGGGAACAGGGTAGGGCAAAATATTGAAAAAAAATTGATTTTTTGTTTTTTAGAGATTTGGATTTCCCAGTCTTCCCTGAACAATGCTGACTGTGTCATTTGAGCATGCGCGATTTATTTACAGGAAAAATGACTTTTTCCGAACCCTAGGTGGTGACCGATCACGACTCTTTTATACCTATGCATGATCTGTTGTATATCCTATGTTGTAAAAAAAAACAGTAAAAAAAGGCAGGTTTTCTCTAGGTTTAGCGGAATGTTTATGGCTCATCCAGCAACAGCAAAAAGCTGTCTAGCTTTTACGTTTTTAGCCCCATAAATTCTCAGACACTGCCGGTATCACTCGCGACACGCATTCTTTTTCTTCTGCTTCGGCGTGCTTCCACGGGCAAGGTAATTTATTGTTTACTTTAAGACTAGATTTTGAATGTTAATCAAATGACGAAGACAAAGAAGTTTTTCAAAAGTGTCGCGTACAGGGTAGTCGGCATAGGTCAATTTCTCATGCCACCAAGTCCCCGCAACGCATTCTGATGCCTGACGCAGCGGCTACCACGTGTGCGTCTTCTTCGAAGCTGTCGCACTCGGCAGCACGCTTTGAAAAGCTCAAGGCAAGTGTTAGTGACTGCAGCTATGAACTAATTGACATCGACCTTCTGTCCTGTACCGTCGCGAAAGCTGGGCGTGTAAGCTGTGCGGTGGGGACTTGCAGCTGGTTGAAAAAGCAGCACAAAGAGCTGGCGTCATCTGCACCTACTTTCTGAACTGTGAAAAGTGCTGTTGGATACACCGATTAGAGAGACATCAAAACGGATAACTTCGGGCCTCTACTTGGTGTTTCACCAGGTTGATTCACGGTGCAGTGGTTGCGGGACACTGACCGGCGACGACTTTACTTTGCACATAACGACACACACCACAGCGCACTATAGAAAACAACACTCACTCCAGACACACGAAAAATAAAGCGAAATTCAAACAAACCGCGCTGACTCACAACTCTTTTTATATAACTTTGTCTTCTTCAACCTCTAGCAACGCCGAATTTGCCAAATCACGCGCTACGATCTCCTAGATGCCCAAGATTTTTTTCTCTTTTTCTGTCAGGTGTAAAGAAGGTGTACTAATACAGTTGTTAGAATTCCTGGCGATATGTTCTGCTTCGATAATTTCTCGAGTTAACTGGTTATTGTTCCTACCTAAAATTGTACAGGATGGCAGGTGAACGACGCACCCACAATCACGGCAGTGTATGCCTAGATGCCCTGAGTTGGCTCTGGTGCAGTTGGTTTTGTGTTCCCGGAGCCTATCGTTAAGGCATCGTCCGGTCTGACCAATGTACACTTTCCCGCACGAAAGTGGAAAAGAGTACACCACTCCATCTGCACACTCAACGAACCTGTTCTGATGGTTTTTGGTGCAGCAGACTGTTCGGTGGGAATCAGGCGAGTTGACTTGTTTACACAAGTTGCCAAGCTTATTGGGTGCAGTGAAGACGACATTGATGTTGAACCTGTTGGCGATTTTTTTGATGCCATGGGAGAACCTGTGGAAGTAGGGAAGAACGACAGGTCTCGTAGATCTTTCTCTGGCTCTTGGTGTGACATACGTTCCCTTGTTTTTTGTTTTCAAGATGTTCTCTGCTATCGATGTTAATAACGACACGGGATATCCGGCGGATGTTAGTCTGGAAATTTGTGCGTCAAAGCTTACTGAAATAAGGTGCTCACAGGATTTTTGAAGAGAGTTGTTGAGACATAATTTGACGATTCCTCTTTTGACCAGCTTTGAATGTGCCGAATTGTACGGAAGAATTGGTTTTTTACCCCTTGGCTCATACTTCCAGCATATATGAGTGTGTTGTAAATTGAGCCTGAGATCGAGGAATCGGATTGATCTTTCTTCCGGGAGCTCATGTGTAATTTCCAGTGGTTTTAGGCAGTTTTTAAAAGTTGATAGAACACCGGCTACAGTAGTTGGAACAGTACTGTTCTCGGCGTCAAGAATGATCAAATAATCATCAACGTAGCGAAATACTCTAGCAACTCTGGTGAAGTCAAGCCTATTGTTCAACAGTCTGTCTTGGTGAGCGAGATAGAGATCACTTAGCACTGGGGCTATGCAAGACCCAATGCAAACACCTTTCTTCTGAAGGTACGTTTTTTCTTTCCAGGTAATAAAGGTCGAGTGTAGATAAACCGAGAGTAGATGTAGAAAATTGTCTTCGGAAACACCCGCGGCATTTTGGAAGGCTATGCCACCAAAAGAATCAATACTCTCCTCTACACATCGCAAAAGGCCATCCTGGGGCAGTTCGTAGTAAAGGTCTTTTATGTCGATGGAAAAAGCTGCTTGGTGTTCATAACTCTGCTGTGACAGGAATTGGATGACCTCGTTGGAGCTCCTAATTAAGAAAGGGTCGTCAATCGTAAGAAGGTTAAGCTTTTCTTTGAGAAAAAGGGCGAGTGATTTTTGCCAAGTTCCCTTTTCAGATACAATGACTCTGAAGGGGTAACCGGGTTTATGGGTTTTGGCGCTGAAAAATACACTGAGGCTTAGCAACTTGTTGCGATCGATGTGGGTGCAAAGATTTTTCAGTTCATACGACTTGCACAGTTGTTTAGCATATTTTTTGGCCTTACTCAGGGAGACATCATCGTGACATTGGAAAACGGACTCAATCGCTGAGATGGCTTTTGTCCCAAACATATCGTGGTGCATGACAGCAAAGCCTCCTTCTTTGTCGGCAGGCAAAAGAAATAAGGAATGCTCTTGCAGATATTTAACCACCCTCCTGGTAGATATAGAAGAGGCCTGCGGTGCTTGCCGGAGTAGCAGGTCAACTCCTTCAGATGTAACCCGGTCGACTTCCAACTCAGGAGCACGGCGCGAGACCTGGCGGACAAACGAAAGCATTTCGTGCGGTGACCTCTTTGGTTCCACAGCAAATTTGGGACCAAGACTGAGAACACTTTGCACAGCCTGGGGGAGATGAATGTCACCTATGACATGCACAGGATTGCTGGGACCTTTCACCTTTTTGGGTGTTAGATAGCGGAGATGTCTCAAAGTAAGTCGCCATAAATATTCTGTTAGGCGATCCGCGTGCAGAGAGTGCTCACGCCAAATGCTTCTCCCATACGGAAGATTGCATAGGCTCACGTAAAGAGAAGTCCGGTAAAAACGTGTCTGTCTATGCCATTCCGATTGTAGTATCTTGCACATTCGAGTGCCGTGGCCGACTGATGGAGCGAAGATTCCAAAAAGGGCTTTTACCTCAGGTGGTATCAGCTTATTGCGGATGCAGAATCCGAAGCTTCTTGCCTGACATACGCTAATGGCGATCCAGATGACGAGGAAACTTGGGGTCCAGGAGAGATGCGGAGAAAAGCCCGATGTACTAGAAATGTATCTTGTTAACGTAGCAGCTTGGGCGAGTTGGTTGCACATTACGACACACACCACAGCGCACTATAGAAAACAACACTCACTCCAGACACACGAAAAATAAAGCGAAATTCAAACAAACCGCGCTGACTCACAACTCTTTTTATATAACTTTGTCTTCTTCAACCTCTAGCAACACCGAATTTGCCAAATCACGCGCTACGATCTCCTAGATGCCTAAGATTTTTCTCTTTTTCTGTCAGGTGTAAAGAAGGTGTACTAATACAGTTGTTAGAATTCCTGGCGATATGTTCTGCTTCGATAATTTCTCGAGTTAACTGGTTATTGTTCCTACCTAAAATTGTACAGGATGGCAGGTGACGACGCACCCACAATCACGGCAGGTGTATGCCGAGATGCCACAGTTGGTTCTACATCTACTCTCGGTTTATCTACACTCGACCTTTATTACCTGGAAAGAAAAACGTACCTTCAGAAGAAAGGTGTTTGCATTGGGTCTTGCATAGCCCCAGTGCTAAGTGATCTCTATCTCGCTCACCAAGACAGACTGTTGAACAATAGGCTTGACTTCACCAGAGTTGCTAGAGTATTTCGGTACGTTGATGATTACTTGATCATTCTTGACGCCGAGAACAGTACTGTTCCAACTACTGTAGCCGGTGTTCTATCAACTTTTAAAAACTGCCTAAAACCACTGGAAATTACACATGAGCTCCCGGAAGAAAGATCAATCCGATTCCTCGATCTCAGGCTCAATTTACAACACACTCATATATGCTGGAAGTATGAGCCAAGGGTAAAAAACCAATTCTTCCGTACAATTCGGCACATTCAAAGCTGGTCAAAAGAGGAATCGTCAAATTATGTCTCAACAACTCTCTTCAAAAATCCTGTGAGCACCTTATTTCAGTAAGCTTTGACGCACAAATTTCCAGACTAACATCCGCCGGATATCCCGTGTCGTTATTAACATCGATAGCAGAGAACATCTTGAAAACAAAAAACAAGGGAACGTTTGTCACACCAAGAGCCAGAGAAAGATCTACGAGACCTGTCGTTCTTCCCTACTTCCACAGGTTCTCCCATGGCATCAAAAAAATCGCCAACAGGTTCAACATCAATGTCGTCTTCACTGCACCCAATAAGCTTGGCAACTTGTGTAAACAAGTCAACTCGCCTGATTCCCACCGAACAGTCTGCTGCACCAAAAACCATCAGAACAGGTTCGTTGAGTGTGCAGATGGAGTGGTGTACTCTTTTCCACTTTCGTGCGGGAAAGTGTACATTGGTCAGACCGGACGATGCCTTAACGATAGGCTCCGGGAACACAAAACCAACTGCACCAGAGCCAACTCAGGGCATCTAGGCATACACTGCCGTGATTGTGGGTGCGTCGTTCACCTGCCATCCTGTACAATTTTAGGTAGGAACAATAACCAGTTAACTCGAGAAATTATCGAAGCAGAACATATCGCCAGGAATTCTAACAACTGTATTAGTACACCTTCTTTACACCTGACAGAAAAAGAGAAAAAATCTTAGGCATCTAGGAGATCGTAGCGCGTGATTTGGCAAATTCGGTGTTGCTAGAGGTTGAAGAAGACAAAGTTATATAAAAAGAGTTGTGAGTCAGCGCGGTTTGTTTGAATTTCGCTTTATTTTTCGTGTGTCTGGAGTGAGTGTTGTTTTCTATAGTGCGCGGTGGTGTGTGCCGTTATGTAACCAACTGCCCAAGCTGCTACGTTTACTTTGCAGACAGGGCTACACAACTCGTCACAAAAG
Source organism: Ixodes ricinus (assembly GCA_037355805.1). Taxonomy (NCBI): domain Eukaryota; kingdom Metazoa; phylum Arthropoda; class Arachnida; order Ixodida; family Ixodidae; genus Ixodes; species Ixodes ricinus. The sequence continues at coordinate 9,187 of JAZHYW010054127.1, read as the reverse complement.
AGGCCCACAAAGCAAGGCAGCAAACAAAGAAACTAAATATTCATTATGAAGGTGACAACCTGGCTGGTGGCTACCGAACTGATACATCAGCATGAATTTCTAGAGTGCAAGTTTGTTATAAAGCACATTTTTTCACTTCAAAGTCAATTATCTCAAAACATCGGTTTCTATGCGACGTTTGACCCTTTTTCTCTGAAACCATAAAAACTAGAAGCATTGTTTTTTCCCACAACCAAGACAACACAAAGGAGAGTCTACTGAACTAGAATTATGAAAATTAATCAAGGCACTTTTGTTTGACAAGCTGTTTATTGTCCATTTTGGCATTAAAATTGGGAGGGTCCAGTAAAAACAAAAGCAAAAAATAACTAAAATATATATAACAATAATTCTAGTTCAGTAAAGAGAACACAGAAAGCTGAATACAATGATACCAACATGAATCTTCTAACCCTAGCAGATCCTGAGAAAAAGGGTCTCATACATAGGTTGAAACACATGGGACGAATAGGGCCTACCCTGTTCCCTTAAAAAGCGTTCAATTAGATTCGAGAAGAAAATTATTGCGCCGTCACTCGAAAAGTAAGCGTTACTTTTTCGAGTTAGCGTCCAAGTCTGGATGGTCGACGGACCATTCCAACTCATCCCTTTTGTTACATAACCACGCTTCCCGCGCCTGGGCACTGGGTGGGAGCGTGATCACGTGGTCAAAGATCGACGAACGACGGTTTCAAAGAGCATCCACCCAACTGTCAGCTTAAAGGTCAACGGAGTATATAGGAAAAGCTTCCGCGATACTTACTTGCTTCGCAGTCACCGTACGTTCATCGGGGCTGTAATCTCTCGAAGACGCTCGCGAAAACTATTGGCGGCGTGCGCGAACTATAGGGGGCGCTTCTGTAGCTAATCGTCATCATCGTTTGTGACGTCACGGGTAGGACAGACTGGGACAGACCGCGCAGGTATTGGATCTTTCGGCTCGCCAACTCGCTTCATGCGCTGTTTGGGTAACGCGCAGCCGCAAAGCCTGTTTCACGCGTTGTGTTTATTCGGTCAAGTGATAATCGTAGTAAGACATTTTACCGAAGCTCGAAACCGTGGCACGCGTAGTCGTGCTAACAAGCATCTTTTGGCGCTGAGCTGTCGAAGCGCTCGGATAATAGTGTGCTGTTCTCGTATAATGATAATAGAATATCCATTGCTTTGTCCCACTCCATCTGCCACGGCGAATACAGTGTTTTTTTTTTTTTAAATTATGATTCGGACAAAATAAAGCTGAGAAAGGAATGTCTCATGAAATTAAAAATAGCAAACCGTAATTCCACCACATTTCGCGTGTCTAATAAACAACAGCTCAGTGAAAGCGATTCCGGTATACTGTTGGTTCCAACGTGTTCTGTGAGTGTTGGTCTCTCATTAGTTTCGAGGTGATTCCTTTTTAAATTTTGTAGACCAGTAAACAAACAATGCCTCTACATAGCTGGCAAAAAGAAGCGCTGGCTGGTTTCCGGAGTCGTTTCAATTAAATCCCTGCTAATTCATCCGGTCGACGCGAAACGTGCGAGACCTCTCGCGACTGAAGTCTCAAATCTAGTAAGTCGGTGATACTTCAGCGTCCTACAAAATAAATTATTTATACACCTGCTATGAATTGCAACCGTTTGTATGGTTAATCTTGCGGACCCAAATACGCAAAATCTCAGCGAGCGATGTTAAATTTGTAAAAAATGCTTAGTAAACATTGGATAGAATGAATTAATCAATCGCCAATTAAGACTTTATAAAAAAAATAGTTGTTCTTTTTCGAACAGAAGTCGCGATGTGACAAACTTCTTGACACGCATTCGATGCGGAGAAGCTGAGTGTCAAGCCAATCCAAGTGTGACTCGTCAGCAACTGTCGAGTCACACTTGGATAGAAGCGTCGGTATTGGCAAGCCCAATAGAGCTAAAACAAGGTGCGGCGCTTTGCAACACAGATGTAGGCCAATGCAAAGCTAAGAATACAGCACGTCATTTACTATGGTGAATGCAAAATCTTTTCCTACAGCAGCATCCACAGATACCCCCAAAAGAAGAATCAGATAGGTTGTCTATAGCCTTGACGCACGTCGCGCAAATTGTAATGTGGAGCTACAGACTTGTTTTTGAACATTTTAAAGTTGTTTTTTTAAATTATAAAATGCAACTTTGAGGCCGCTGCTATTCCTTAGAAACATCACTCACAAAAATGTCATACACGTTTTTTGAATTAATAAACCGCTTTTAATTGGCACAGTCCGAACTTACATAGCCACTCCGTACTTTGACATGGCGCGTCGTCTGCGTGCATCCAACCAGCTCCATCAGAGGAGGGCGCCCACCTAGTAAAGTACGATACAAGCATAATAATGACATAGATTACTTCGGCACCTTCCGGTCGCCATGTAAGTACCAACTAAGTGTGACACGTTTTGTATTAACGTAAATTTATTACTGATATATATATATATATATATATATATATATATATATATATATATATATATATATATATATATATATATATATATATATATATATATATATACCCTAGTGAAAAATACACCAGGCCGAGGGCTGGTGTGACTTGATGTTACACCAGACTTTTTCACAGATGTGATTTGGGACATTTCCTGGTGTTCTGGTGTGACACCAGAAATCTGGTGTGTTGGTGTGACACCAGAAATCTGGTGTTCTGATGTGACACCAGCAATCTGGTGTTCTGGTGGGACATCAGGTTTTGTTGTAGTGTGATACCAGAGCACCTAGTGACTGGGTGTTGCTTTACTCACAAAAAGGGTACAATGATAAGTTTGACAACAACGCTGCTGTCATAGTTACTTTATTAAAAAAGCAAAGCACAACAGTAAAACTTCGGAAGCTTTACTGTTGTAGGAAGTTGGCCGTGATCAACTGGGGTTTGTCCGGAGCCACTGCCCTGCGTCGAAGAACTGGACGCCCTGTCGTTCTGCAATTCTTGGCCTTTCAGCTTGCGGTTGACTCGTGTCTTAGTTACGCTGATCCGTTCCGCGAACCCTCCGCGCAGAAATCTCTTCTGAAGGCATCACATTCGCGCAGATGGCTCGATTTCCTTGTCCAGCTCTTTCAGGGAAGCTTCCTAGGCAGAAGAATATCAATCGTTTCTTCGAGCTCACCAATGTCGGTTGGATCGGTGGCCAGCAGGACGCCAATCTCGTTGATGATCTTTGTTGTGGCGGCTCGCAGGGCAATCCTCTTTCGCTTCAGGCGGATGCGCCTCCTCGCTCGTACTAAACATGATCTGGCCGTTAATTCCCGGTTTTCGGCACCAAAAACTGTAATAATTACTAGCTTTCTGTTGTTTTGCTATCAAACCGCGCTGCCGGAAGTCAGGAAAGCGCACCAACACACATCTTTTCGCCTTCGACTCACAAAGACGTCTTTATTTTCTCAAACTTAAACAAGAATACCGGCGGAAAGGGAAAGAGAAACCCTCGAGGAGGCAAGCCGGCGAGCGCCCCAAGCTGCTCAAGGCCACCCGGGAAAGTTCTCGGGACCAGGGGACACTTGAGCATGAAGGAGCCCGCCAGGGGTCTCCGGCGACCACCAAGAAGGAGGAACAAGGTACCCCGTCGGGGATGGGCGGCACACAAACTAATAGAAAACACGCTCGCGGACGGGGGGCAAAGCTTCAACAAAAAACACAACTCTGGTGTCACATCAAACTGCGTGCACGTGCACACAAGCTGCCTGGTGGGCACATGAGCTCCTTGTGGTGTGACACCAGACATCTCTTGGTGTACCTCGCTCAGGCTGATGTGTGCACACCAGCATTTCTGGGCGGGGCACATCAGGCTGGTGTGAGCTCTGAAACACCAGCATTGCTGGCGGGCACACCAGATATCTCCAGTCACACCAGGATTCTCTGATGTCACACCAGCATTGCCTGGTGTATTTTTCATTAGGTATATATATATATATATATATATATATATATATATATATATATATATATATTTAGTTTGCAAGGAGCCAGGGATTAGAAGAAAGGGGGAGAGGGCTTGCTATAAACTTTGCGTTTTGTTAATGTTCGGTTTAAAATTTACCTGAGACTCCAAGAAAGGTATCGATGAACTCAACATTGGACGAGGACAGGACTAAACGATACACTCGAAGGCCAACGATTAGCACAAAATTTACGTTTTTGAGGGACAAGGAAGGGTTCACTTCAAGACCGCCATCTTGAACTTACCACGTTCAAACAAACCAAAAAAAACAAAAAAAAGATTGTCGCAGAGCTTTCATATGACCGAGTCGCGGTCGCGAGCCGACATCATTGTTGTTTTCTTGTCGGTGTTGTTGTTATGCCATCGCCCGAGACTCCGTCGCGACTCAGTTCTCGAGACAGACGGGGCCGAGAGGCAAGGCACTCGAGCTCCGGTTATCGAGCTCTCTCCATGGCGGCGTCGGCGGCGGCATCTCGTCGGTCACTAACGCGATTAGCCCGTCTTTAATTAACGCCGAGGTCGGACTCCCACGGTCCGCTGAGAGCGAGCGGAGGAGGTCTCGGAGCTCTAATCCCACACGTTGGTGTCGAAACCTCCCCCTTCCCCGTAGCGATACCTGCCAGCGCAGCCCGTATTCCCAAACCGCGATATTTAATGAAATCAGAGGCGTCGGAAAGTTCGGAGAGCCGTGCGGGTGCGAGGCCCCCGTGCGCATGCCTGGCGATCGGTGGGAGGCGAAGACGTGGCGGCGGTGATCGCACGTGCGAAGGAGCGCGTAGGACGCCTGCTTTCGGCCGGCTTAGGTTAATAATATTCAAATTAGACGTCCCCGTGGCCCCTGTCGACGAGAGTGCTAAGCAACGCTTCAAGGGTGCCGCCGCCGACGGGGGCAAAAGCAGCGAGCGGATTGGGGAGACGGGGAAGAGCGGGGGGATAATGGTTCAGTCGTGGCTTCGGGAAGTGCGAAACTTTTTGCGTTTAGAGGAAAGCCACTCATCGATGTAAGCTAAAAAATAAAAAAAGTCCCAGCTGACAGTGTGGTAGAAGCTAAGTGCTCGCTGGACCTCGACGTGGGTCTGTCTTTCGCCACGTGATCAAGCTCCCACCCACACTTACGGGCAGAGTGCGGGGTCAGGTGATAAAAAAGAGACTGTCAGCTTCGGGATGAACGGAGCCCATAGTTGACACCGCTCGCTTTTACTGTGGAAATAGATGTGTGTGTGTGTGCGTGTGTGTGTGTGTGTGTGTGTGTGTGTATGCGTGCGTGCGTGTGCGTGCTGTGTCGTGCGTGTGTGTGAGTGTGTGTGTGTGTGTGTGTGTGTGTGTGTGTGTGTGTGCGCGAGTCCCAATATCTAGTTGGCTGACCACGCACGTAGCCAGGATTTTGTTTCGGGGGGGGGGGGGGGCGCACATGACAAAATGCTGTATGAGGGGAGGGGGAGAGGAAGCCCCAGCAAAATGGAAGACTTCAGGGAGGGCCCGGGCCCCATGCCACGCCCCCCCCCCCCCCCTGGGTACGCGCCTTTGACTGACGCCCAACGACGAAAACCGCCAAAAAATAACACGGCCAAGCTCACGTAATTTGTTTGACCTTAAAAGCGGTGACGATACGTTGGCAGATTTTGTTTACGCCAAACGAACCAAAGGTGGCCCAAAACTTCTCACCTGTAACTTAATCCAATCGAATATGTTTCAGGAGAACGGGCTACACATGTATTGGTTAGTCAATTAGGCAGATATAAAAGTGAGCCGAGCGTGTAATAAAAGACACAGACATTTAAACATTAAGAACATATTAGCGAGCAATATTTATTTATATATTTATTTTTGATTGGCTCCGCAGTTTTCGTGGAGAGCTAGTCTGATCCATTTTCTTCGTTTTCGTTTTACTTCGCTTTCTCTAATTGCAGTAAACTGCGAAGAAAGGTACCAATTTGTAAAAGCGCCTTAACGCGCACGAAGTGGTCTCCCGACTGGAACCCTCCGCGATATTTAAAGTGACAGCTTACATTCGCAGGCAACTAAAGGAACAGGCTCAATCGATCACGTCTTTCACCTTCGAGACCCAAACCACTAATTTGCGAAAGGGAGGGGCCCGAGTCACCTCAAAAGGGACAGCTGGAAAGCGAGAAGAGCCCATCCGCCCAGCTCACGCGAGAACACGTGCGAAAACTCCCCGAAAGCCGCTTGTAAGTAGTCGTCAAGGCGGCTTCGCTCTCCAGATTTCCACACCGGCGAAAACCTTCGGTTTTCTGCGATTGCGATCGTTAAGACGTCGAAAACCCAGTCCCGGAAACAGACCCAGCCAAGAGAAAGAACGAAAAGTGCAAATAAATGAGGCAACCACCATGAAATGAGTCGCCCGCCGTTGTCAAAGACGCTTTCCATGTGTCGACCCAAATCAAGCATGCGCCCAGCGTTCTCACCCGCCGTCTCCTCTCCTCTTTTTTATTGCTTCCCAACGGAAGACGATAAAGTCTTTTTAAGTAAGCAAATCTCAGTTCGAAATATGGGAAGAGAAGAAGAAAAAACGAAATCAAGGAGAGAAGCTAGGCGAGTCGATTGTAATAAAGTAGAAAGAGCGCGGCGCCAGAAATAATAAACACGGCCGTTCCGGAAATGACAGCCGCTCGCAGTCTTCCCTCCTCCTTCCAGATACGTATTAGACGAAGGAGCACTCTCGCTGACGGCGGCAGCGGCGAGGAAGGACCCGCGTCGCTTTCCGCTAACGACCGTGCACGTCGCTCTGCTGCTGCCGTTGCCGCCGCCGCTGCGGGACTGAGCCAAGTCGAGCAGAGGCCCAAGAAGCGCCACCGCGGGGGCCGGATATCGACGAATGCCGAACACCTGTTACGTCGCCGACATCGCGGTCCCTTCTCTCTTCGACCGACAAGCGCCACCTGTTACCGGCTTCTTCCCCTCTTGTCGCCGCTGGCAGCCCTTCGGGGAGGAGGAGAAATTAAGGAAAGCGCGGTCCTCCGTCACCGAGGAGGAGCGCCCAGCGCGGCAGCTTCAAAACCAGCATGAAACGCAAAAATTGTCGGAGTTCCCTTCCCTCTTTCCCTCCCGTTTGCCTCCGTCCGACGGTCTTCCGACCCAGCCCGAAACCCCTGTTACGTCTTTTAATTTTTCTCTTTCGTTTCGTTTCTTCTTGTTTTGTCGAGTCTTTTATTGTCAGATGTATGTCTTCTTTTGTTTCTGGAGGGAGACACACACACACACTGTCTGAAACAAAAGCGCGAAAGGAGGCTGGAAAAAGGAAAAGCAAGACAAGAGGCGGGAGGTTTCGAAGAGGATTATCGTAAGAGGTGGAGGAGCGAGACCAAGTAGCGGACAACTGCCGGAGAGAAGGTGCGTGCCGACAATTACATATTTATTTCGTTTCCACTTTCTTTTCTTTCCTCTCTGCTGTTGTGTTTCATTTCCTTTCTTTTTCGCGGAAGTTGCCTTGGGGCTAGGGGCTAGAGGGACGACGAGGCCGAGAGTGATAATGTTGATGTCGATGGGCAGGACTGACATGTACAAGTTACTGAAAAAAAGTAATTAAGTTAAGTTACTGAGTATTGGCCTCAAAAGTAGTTTGAGTAGAGTAGAAATTACTCAAATGGAAAGTAATTGAGAAAATTACTAATTACCGTAAAAAAGTAGCGAATTACTTTTGAAGTTACTTTTAAAGTTACTTTTATATGTTTTTTTTATGGTAAAAAGAAAGTACATAGGTTTCGATCCGTTAGCGAAAAATGTGTCATTTCTATTTTGAGGTTTAGCACTGCCTGAGCTTGATTTTTTAGACAGTGCATGCTTGTTTACAGTGTTGCGTAAAGTACATCTTAAAAGTACTTGAAGTAAAGTACAAAGTAAATGAGAGGTTATGTACTTCAAGTAAAGTAGTATGTACACCGGGTGAAATGTACTTGAACTAACGTACTATAAATACAATATCTTTCAAGGTAAAGTACAAGTACTTTTAACACAATCTTTCATGATGACCTTTCATTCCCTATATATATCTTTTTTTAGCTGGTATGCATTGCTACAGGGGTAATCGGAGGTGCATCAGTTTTATGGAAATGGCAGCAAATATTGTATAAAGTCAAGTCGCCACGGAGTAGTTTTTTTACTCTTGCTGACGAGCTATTTGACATAATCAACTTATAAGGCACTTAATTGTGTCGGTCTTATAGCCGTCATTACTTCATTCAGAGAAATTACCAGATGACGTCTCAAAAGAGCGTATTTTCACAACACGATACGCCATTTTTTGTTTTCAAATTCGGAGAATGTGCATTGAAGTCGGAAGTTTTACTTTCCTCGGAAGGTACAACTACATGCCCAGAGAATGTACTTCAAGTAAAGCACAAGTTTTCTAAACAGTAGTACTTTAAGTACCATGTACTTAGAGTACTTCCCAACACTGCTTGTTTATTATTTTTTTTATATAAAAACGATGGGGGAATTATTAAGGTTTCTCGAACGATCTTCGAACATTCGAAGGTCTGCATATACTGAGTTTTGGGAGGAAAGGCAACGCGAAAAGGTCGCCTTTGCGTTGCAGTTTAGCACGCAATTCTTCGAGTACAGCACAAACTACGGCAGCACCAGATGAGCTTCAGAGCAGGTGCTGCATTTTGTTGCCTCCTTTGAATGAGGATGCAGTGTGTGCACCTCTTGTGGTGGGCGAAAGTTCCTACGCTGGGGAGAAGCGGGGACCAGCCCTTTCTCCAAATGGGTCAAGTCTCCTTGAGTTTCACACAAATAAACACCAGTTTTTGGCGCTAATCCCGCAGTTACTCGGCCTCTCTTGCGTCGTGTCTGTTCGCTCCCCGCGCCTCGTAGCAGTGTTGTTGCAGTGGGGGGCTCGTGGAAATTTTTGGCAGGTTTCGGACTCTCCAAACTATTTTCCCCTCACCCCTTTCCTACGCCACATGCTTCTTCCCCTTTGCAAATATCAGTTGATCTTCCAACATCTTATGTCTTTTGTGCAGGAATGTTTGTTGGTAGGCAAAACAACCACTAAAATTTGAAAGTAATTTGTAATTTGAGTAGAAGTTACTCAGAAAAAGTAATTAAAGTAAACTACTAATTACCGAAATAAAAATGTAATTGAAAGTTACTAAACTACTCAGAAAAGTAGTTAAACTACAGTAACTTGAGTAGAGTAGTTGAACTACGTACAAGTCT
>JAZHYW010054126.1:0-12803 GCA_037355805.1 Ixodes ricinus | reverse complement strand
CAAGCATTGCTGTGTGAGTCACCCACTATTTTTTTAAACGCATGAAATAACAGCTCTTTAAGGTTCTGACATCATCGCATCCCCGGAAGAAGCAGATGAACTGAAAGCCGTGGCATATCGACCTTATGCAATTAAAAGCGATCTCGGCGTAGACAATCAAGCGAAAAATCAACGCATCGCTTACGTAAACGCAATATTCTACCCGTGAATATGCGCAGTTGCCACTGCGCTTATTTTCTTGTTCCTCGATTGGTTTAACCCTTGATAAAAAATGCACAAAGACGACGAGCGCAGTGACGAGCACTTTGACGCTGCTTGATTGGCTCCATCGGATTGTGCGTAAGCCGAGAGGTCGGACTTAGCACGGAAAGAAGGATGTAGCGGTTGAAGCGTGGTATTACACGGCGCCATTGAGTGCGAGTGTTCCCAAAGTGTCGCATCCCGTAACGTCCGCTTGACCGGACGTATCCAACCAATCGTGGATTCTGGGTGGCGAACGCCGGTATCGGGTGCCGGCCATAACTATACCTCTGAAGAAAAATTGATAAAAACATTTGTGAAACATTAATGTAGGGAGCTCTGCATAGGCCGTGAATTAGTATAGACGTTTTGCACACGCGTCAGAGTGGGGCCGCCATTGCTGACCTTCTCTTGTCTTACCCAAGTGCCGAGCCAGTGAATCGAGGCGTTTACGAGCCTCTATGAGTCCCCAATGCTGGGGACAGGCGCACAGTGGATACCTAAAATGGCAATACGCTTGCCCTGCAGTCGCGGTCATGATCGAGTGACGCCAACGTAAAAAAGGAAACAAAATTGAAGGTCGAGTCACGTCGCGCGCCCATGCACAGCTGCTGTAAAGTGTCTACTCAATGGACTTTTTTCACATACTGACGGCGCCAGGCGGTGGATTCACGAACTAAAAATCGAGGAAATGACCTGCGCTACCAATCGATACCAGCTTCTTCGCTCTGTATACACACCTTTCCAAAAATACTCGACCCCAGGGGCAGCAAACCGTTTTCGAGCCCAGTCACTGGGTTTGAGGCTAGGTTCTCACCGGCGTCCCTGCTAACCCTAACCGAAGGGACTCTGATTTCGATAGGCGCAGCCTGCGTAGGCGCAGTTTTAAACACGGCTGGCGGGAAAATTCTCATCTTTTCCCGCTGTATTTTGTGTTTCATAGTGCATGTATTTTCCCGAGGTCATTGAGAAAGCATTGTACCACATTTAAAAGAGAAAGAAAACAAAAAAATATCTTTACTATTTTTGTTGGGTACGGCGCGCGACAGAACGAATGCGACTTGAATGTATAGTTCTAGTTTTTGTGTTTTTTTACGATAAGTTTTGACGGCTCCGCGCGATTCGCCGATTGACAAAACGACAAAGCGCTCAGCTGTCAAAAATAAATTACAACAGAAGAGAGCCGAAAGGCATGTATTTTTCACGACATCACAAATAACGTGTTTACCGGTGGACAGGACACGGACATACAATTTAGAAAGTGTTAACATTCCAACAATATATTGTACGTACCACACGATGCAGCGTTATCCGAAAATAATTTGTTTGAGAAAGATCTCAAATAACACTGGTCACAATCGACAACAGTCACATCTTGACGATCGGACGGAATCCCAAGATGACTTCCTTTTGGGGCACGTTTCGTGGAGAGCTTCCTTTTTCACAACAGCACCAAGTCAAAGGATCGAACGCGACTGACCCGTTTCCCACCCCACCGGGACAACTATTTTTGGAGATGACTGATGATTCTACGCGGATTATCTCCGGGAGTGGGGAGAACAATGTTCTGCAAAATCGCGTCGAGGGTCGTTCGACGCTCTTCACCTTCTTCTGTTTCCCGTGAATGTCAAGCAGAAAAGCTTGAATGGCGGGCACTTGCTGCAGCCTTATTTCGCGCAGTGGAAGATAACACAGAAAGGGTACGCAGCACCTAAAAAATTAAAGTGGAAGCTTTCAGAGGGGCGAGAAAACGTCGAATGCAAAACCGCAAAAACACAGGTAGAGAACCGCGCTGAGCTCAAGCCCAGCTCAGAGAGTGGCAGAAAATTTTACTAGCTGATAGAGGGCGCGCGAGGTCGCACCAGCCCCATCAGCATCAGCAACATGGCGGCGGCCTAGGAGGTTTTGGAAAGGTGTATAGCTGCGGCGCGTGCGCGACGGCAGCAAACCGCGTGAGCATTACGAAGATGCGCACCTAAGGACTTTCATACCTCGTGATCAGCTTCGTAGGGAGAACCAGGGTAACCCGCCAAAAGCAAGGTAACCTAGCGAGCAACGATGGCGACGGCGGCGGACGGCTGTGGCAGGAGGCAATCAGGAGCATATAATTTCTGCTATTGACACAGCCGTTTTTACCCCGTCCCGGCGATAGAGGCCGGGTGGCGTTCCTGCCGGGGAGAGGATTTTCGGACCGGTTTCGGACCGAAATCAGGCCGCCGGAGCTGAAATGAACCGAATGACGGCGTTCTACGTCCCCGGCGCCGACGGGAGGCGGGGGATGCCGGCGCCCCGCCCTATTGAGGGACGGTGAATCCTATAATACAAACTTTCGCTCAAACTGGCGGATTCTCAAAAGTTGGTGACCATGGGCGTGGGAGGGGGATTGACCGTACTTTATAGGAAGAGGCGGTGAAGGCGTGAAGAGCTGGTGATTCCAGTGAAGCACAGGTTGCACAGCTGACGACTACGGTGATTAGAGGTACAGCCGCCATTCTGAGTAGTTTTTCCTACGGTGTTGTTGACTGGTCGCTCGACCAACGCGACTTTAAAAAGGGGCATCTCTGGCGTCCACCCCAAACGTCGTGTTTTTCTTTCCGTCCGCTTTCTTTTCCAGTGTAACACAATTATATATATGCTGCAATTACGTGTTCTACTCGCTGATCCACAGCCTCCTTCCGAATTTCCTCGATTTCTCGTGCCGACTTCCGCCGCTTGGCATCGGGCGCTCGCGCGTGTGCAGTACGCTTCTCGGAAAAGGTCCCTTCCGTTTCCTCATAGGCCAGAGTCCAGTCGAAGGAACGACGACATTAGTAAAAACACACATCCTAAAAAAACTAATATAGCTACGCTTTCGCTATACTTGCTTGGTTCAGCTAAAATAATAGCCCACGCACAAAAAACGAAAGAAGGGGAAAAAAATGACAACCGCAGTGACGTTACGCTCTTGGCGCAGCCTGATTGACTTAATTGGCTTCTAGTGTCAGCTGCGCTATTTCCACGGTGTAATATATATATAGGCAGCACGTGCATCGCAGCTGCAGATGAAATCCTCTCCTTGTCTTGGTTGCAAGCGGCGCTATCGGATGATTCCTCGATATGCGGCTAATGGAAGCCTCTGCGTGCTCGACTCGTTTTAAAGTCGCTTTACGTGGCGTGCACCATGTCATGTAAAACGTGGCACTTGGGAGACGGGTGTTGCTTAGAAACATGCTCAGCGTCTGTTGAGCCTAGTTTCGTGCCTGAGACGCTGCATTGACGCTTTTATGAACGCGCTGGAGCGGAGAGATCTGTGGTGCGGTGCAACAGGCCAGCGTCCGTCAAGAGACGCTGCTGAGCGGAATGAAGGCGTGCCGGGGTGATAATGGAGACGAAGCACACTTCAGTTTTAGCCTGGTTGCTTTTTTCCTCAGTTGGGCCGTCTGGACAGCGGAGACACTGTCAGCTGGGACCTGCTCAGAGGCCGTATAAGACTACTCGGCGCGTGCTAATATGACTTTCTGTATTGGATTAAAGTTTTATAAGAGTCTAGCCGAATATGCCTGCTCAACGGAACAGACGTTACTATTTCAAGATACTACCGTGGTTTCGTAAAGCGAATCACGCATGAGAAGAGGTAAAGTGCGGTAACTGTGTTGTGTGTACGTCTATCACAGCCGGAAGTTATTGAGCCCCAATACGGGCGTCTGGTGTTTCAAGATGCTGGCTTGGGGTTCCAAGTGTGAACCACGCCGGTGCAGTAATACACTAGCGCGCGTCGGTACGATGCTCATCCAGCTCGGGCACAGGCCAAATGGGCAGAGTTGAACCCAGGATCCTTGGGTTCTGCAGCTCCAAGAGGAGTTGAACAACGATTTTCACTGTTAATTGCGCGTCGACGCAACTCTGAGGGCCACATGGTTAAAAGAGATGGATCCGTCTGCTTGACGTAAATATTTGTATGTATAAAGCACGCGCATACTGGTCTACTATACCTCGTTTCAGCTTCCGTCCGAGCGCAGCCAAAGGCTGAGGGACGGTTCGCAACTTCGGGAAGAGCATTCCTACGCACCACAAAGTAGTCCACAAAGCTTTCTTTTTTTTTTAAATAACTGTTTTGTGCGTAAACATTGCACAATATTTCGGATATGTACTGCTGAGAATGATTTGCAACTAAAGGAATTAAATGTTTAAAGTTTATGTTTTATTAATATATGTATATTCATGTGGTTTGGTGAAAACACGTACATCCGCTGGCAACACGGCTGCAGCGCTCGGTTTTTCTGTGCGATTTCGTTCTCGTAATGGCCGAATCATGTGCTTCGCTGCTTTCCTCACCGATTCGCCTCAAAACGTTCCTTTGGCAAAGGCACGTTTGGGCGTCAGGCGCGAGAGGTCGTGATGAATGTCTACTTTCAAATTCGGCGGGAGACTCCGGCCGCGTCGTACCGCGAATGCGTAGTAAACAGGAAAAGCGTCCGGGCCACTACAATTCGCTGATACGCGGCGAAATCAGAGCACCCCTTTACCTGCCGATACATTGAACGCCGAGAAGCTGGTGGAAAGTACTGCGCCTCGAGCCCTGGTATATCCAGACAATACAAGGAAACATCAACGGCCGGGTCATCGGGCACCTAGCAATATTTACTTACATCTTCTCGAAACTATGCCGAAGTGCCGAACAGGTGGAAAGCTCGGACACAGACGCCAGCAGCCAGCCTACGTACTGACATCCCCTGTGACTTAATTTCCAGAAAGTGAAAGGGCACTTTTTCAACCTGTAGCAGACGATACCGTTGATACACCCGTAGCAGACGAAATACTCGGCGAGCTCGGGCGGCGCCGACGACCAGCGGCGCAGCGGAGTGATACAAAAGTGCAGGCGAGATCGCGCGACCTATTGCCGGCGTGTGATTGGCTCCGGCCACACGTAGCTTTGACTGCGCTCGGACGGAAGCTGAAACGAAGTATAGAATTAAACAAACGTATTTTATTTAGGCTTATATTTCAAGTAAAATTAAATGACAACCTTGGCCTTTTGCGCAACACTTCCTTATTTAGGAACGTTTCGCGATGTTCGAACACATCTTAGATTTAAAGTTTTAAGCTGGAACTTTTTGTGCCGAATATTTCATGCTTTGTATACTTTAAAAAAAAGTTAGCTCTCAACTATTTTAGGTGTTTCTGTTTTGCATGGCGCTTAAAGGTTTTCTAAACATAGAATAAGTAAAAAAGAAATGCAATTTATGTTTGGCAATTAAAGGGACAATGAAGGCGATTTAATTTAATTTGTTTAAATTGTGTTTTTAGGCTTCTTGGGAACCTGGCATACTGCCTAAATTTTTATAGACATTTGTGACGCATATTTCTATACCTACGAAAGAACTGAAGAAACCGAAACTCAACTATCTGCGTTTCTCGTTTTTGGGCCTCCGAAAACGGAGGTGACGTACGGAGTGACGTCACATGTGAATTGTCGGTACCGGTAGCATTTAGGGCGTCGAGACTCTGGTTACCGCGGTGGGTTATAGCAGCGCGGTGGCGCGGTCGTTTCGCCGAATTTGTCAACATGGACGGCAATGCCGCTCTCGCGAGCGAGTTCGAGCTTCCGTTCGGTAACCGAACACCAACGGAACGGGAGTACGTGCGTGGCGGCCTCTGCTATCACCCGACGGAGACCGCACAGCCGGCAACGAGCGGCCCGCATGCCGAAGGACGGACGCCGGGGAGATGCCGAGGGGAGAGCGGCAGCGATCTGGCCGTTCTGGCCGTCACAAGCGGCGCGTCAGCTGCTGACGCGCGACGTCGCAAACAGCGCGCGTCAGCTCGTTTGGCGGGGCTAAGGCGCGCGACGTCACAAACGGCGCGACGCGCCGTTTGTGACGTCGCGCGTCTTGGCCCCGCATCGGTCACGCGAGCTCCGCTTCTCCTGGCTTCTCCCGCAACTCTCGGGGCGTCGCCCCAGTCGATCCCGGTGCAATTATTACCGCGACTGTTTTATTGATTTGCGCGGCACACAAGCGCCGGTTTCGGCTGAAATTTGGGCAACGTGGCCTGAGACGTGCCTGGAACCCAGTTCAATCGCCAAAAAGATGTCCTAAATTGCCTTCACTGTCCCTTTCAAAAAAAATCATCCTCGATAATTTTGTTGATGGACCCTTCAAAACCTGCAATTCAAAGTCCGCAAAAATATGTTGCCCTATATTGTTTAAGGTAAAAAAACAAAAACAAAAATGTTTAGACAGGTCCATGTAACAGTCAATTACGGTTGGAGGGTTTGTCTCAACCACTAATGATACTGGGCAGCGCATCGACAGTGGCCGTACTTGGTCGCCAGACAACAAGGAGAGAAAAAAAGCTTGTGAGCTATTTTTTAATAGTGATCTGGCTGATATTGCCTACGAAAACTGCAACTTTTGCGGCGAGTTGGGTCCCATGTTGTACTTGGTTGATTGCGCTTCACTGCGCTACCTTCCCCCGGTACTTCGTACCGGGGGAGGTAACGCCTCATACTTCGTTTCCGATTACGATGGACTCTAGCGGGCGTTACGCGCCGTCTCAGTCAATTAAACCTGTCGAGTGACGCGACACGTCACTACGCCCCTCTCGAAGGTCACATGACAGTCACACAGCATCAGGATTGATTTGTATGGCTCTGCAGCGTTCTCTGTGGTCCACCGTAAGGTAAAATGAACCATAGGAACAGGCGACGTCACAAAATGTTATGCCCCAACCAATAACGAAAGTGGCAAAAAAAAAACTTGCCAAAAACAAGTTTTGTTTAAGTCGAAAAAAAAGGACGACGAAGTAGAAAGCTAGGCAGCGTCATTGAACCAGTGGTGCGCCACTGCGCAAGAGATGCCTCTAGTGTTTGTAACGTCAGCGCACATAGGGTCATGTTCATACATTACGCAGGAAGGCTCGGTGCACTCTAAAAAAAGCTCCGTGCGCCTTCTTTCCCGCACCACCTCGGTGAGCCAATCGCCGCCACATGCGAAGGCAGCTCGAGCGAATGACGATGCCGAAACGTATGTTTAGACCAAAAAACGCAGTCTGAGCTGCGATATTAAGGAATGCAAGCGTGACGGTTTGCATTGCTAATGTCAGAACTCAGACTGTGTTTTTTTGGTCTAAGCATACGTTTCGGCATCGAGTTCTCGCTGAGCTGCCTTCGTAAGTTGCGGTGATTGGCTCTTCGAGTGTTGTGCGGGAAAGTAGGCGTGCGGGCTTTTTTTTAGAATGTGTAGACTAAAAAAAAAGGGTCTCTGCAGGGAAGCTGTGTCTCCTTCCTCAATCATGTGTGGAGCATGGAAATAGAAACCAATATAAAATAACATGAATGACGGAAAGCTAAAAAAAAAAGTTTTAATCATGTTAGACAATTTTAATTTTCGGTGTTCATCACGTGTTTTCGTGCTAATATCTGAATGTTCGCAAACAACCGCTCAATGTGCTGCGTGTTTGAGAGTTTTATGAGACAAATGGGTGACGTAATGAACAGGTAATGATATTTAGAGAAACTGACCTGTACATAGGACATTGTTTCTCAATAATTAATGTTTTTCTTTTAATCGCAAGTTTTAGAATACAGTATCCAAATTCGTTCTTGTGCAAAGAAATAGCGCCGTCGGCATGCACCAATCTACAACGTGGTTTGGGCTTGGCGTATGCGCACTGGAGACAACCCCAATTTTTTGCTTACGGAAAAGCTTTTTAGGTACTGTATTTTAATTTTCCTTATGTTATTAGTTAAGTTATTTACTATCGAAACATGACCACACCAGTGGTGCAAATAAATACGAGGGACCACCTAGCCCTTCGTGATCTATGACTTTCCGTGTCCAAATATATATTTTGATGCAATTTTGTTTTGTTTATACTATAAACTGAGCGATAACATGCAAAATGTAAAGGGAAATAAAAAATGTCGACCGTTTACCCCGCTGTTCAATCTTATATAAAATCACCCCACTACGTACATGGTGTTGGGTGTTTCGTGCTTTCCGCTGCGTAGTGTAAATATCTCCCGATGTGGAGTGACGTTACCAACGCCAAAGACATCAATTGTACGGCCGTTTAACATTGGTCTAATGGCGCTGCATAACTTTCCACTTCGTTCCCTTTTTTATCTCTTTTTAGACACAACCTGTTTTTGTTTTGCCTTCGCCACGTCCGCCATCGGTCGGGGCATAAAATTTCCTAACCTTGCCGGTTGCTGTGGTTTGTTTTACCTTACGATGGATGGAGCGCAGAGGACGCTACGAACCTACAAGTAAATCCACTTCCGTGTGACTGTCACGTGACCTTGAAGGAGGTGCAGTGACGCCTTGTCCCTTTATACGTTTAATTGACTGAGGTGGCCTGCAACGTCCGCTACAGTTTATCGTAGTTAAAAACGAAGTAGTTTGATGTGTGAAGCAATGAATCGAACAATTGTTTTCAACAGACTACCCACATTAAAGTTTGACCCTGGGAAGGTACTGCAATGTAGCGCAATCAACCAACTACAACATCGGGCCGAACACGCCACAAAGTTGTTTCCATAAAAAAAAATATCAGCCCCATTACTAATAAAAAGTAAAGTCTCAGGTTTTTTCTAAAATGTCTGTGTCTGAACGATAATGCTACCAAGTACTACCACTGCGCATGCGGTGCTCGAGTGCCACTAGTCGCTGAGTCAGAAACATTCCAACGGTGACTGGCTGCAACATAGCCCTGACTAAGCGTTTCTTTTATAAATTAGAACAATATGATGAAACATTTTTGGCGGGTTTTTAATTGCCTGTCTTCAAGGGTTCATCGAGGGATGTCTAGAGAAAATCTAGGACGAATATATTTTTAATTGCTAATCAAAATTGCATAATCTTGTCTTTTTCGATATTTTGAAATTTTCCGGGTGAAATGCAAAGATTACTTGCAATAGTTGAGCGCCAAATTTATTGTTAAAAGTGAATAAAGCATGAAATTTTCTGCATCAAAAGTTTCACCTTTGAAACCTAATTCTAAGGTGTGTTGAAGGTTCCCCCGAAAATGCCCAAATATGGGAGTTGCGCAAGAGGACAAGGTTGCCATTTTATTTATTTTAAATATAAAATAAAATGAAATAACTTTAACTAATTCAAATTGACCAATTGGCTCGATTTCTAAGTACAAATATTTACGTTGTAGAAAGTTGTGTCCTTTAATCTTGTAGCCCTCAAAGTTGCGACTATGTGCAATTGGGAAAATCGTTGTCCTATCTCCTCTACACGCGATTTTTTCTTGTGACACAAATAAGGTAGTATTGTGCAAAAGAAAGGTCCGTTTTGTTGTGTGGACGCACACCAGTGCTTGTCCCGTCAGCATCTTCCTCGTCTTTGTTATTTGTCGCTGTTTCCAGTTGTGACATGACACCCCTATAACCGCATTTGACACCACTTAAGCAGGTGTAAATACTTTCGTTAAGCTTCGCTTTTGCAAACAGAAGGATATAAGCTTGAATATTAGAGAAATATACAAAATCATAAAGCGCATTGCTTGCGTTTTCTTTGAGGGGGGAGGTTGGGGGTGTTTACGGCGCTGCCGCAGTTGTAGAAAAGCTGCCGTAGCCCAGCGAGTGTGTTTCAGAGGAGCAAGGGAGAACTTCGAGTCTTCCGCTTTCTATTATTGAACCTAACTTTATATCCGCATCTACTAAAATGCTGTTGCTAAAGGCCATACTCGTCGTTTTCATTGCGGAAATCGGTGAGCGCCCAATATTTCCTTTTTCAATGTATACCTATCCATGACATGTGCGCAATGCAAGGATAAAAAAAGGCTAGCTGCCATATGAGCGAGAGAAAAGCAATGCAAAACTAACATGGATTACGTAAACTTGTATACAAACTTCAAAAACGATGGTGAAGTAGTTCTCAATCTCGTGTTGTGTGTTTTATTCGTTCGAGAGCTGGTCCTTTGGCTGAATCTCTCTCAGACTTGTACCGCCCGCATTACAAGTAATGAAATTACTTGTAATCGATTACTTTTCGAAGTAATTTTGTAATCAGTTGATTACTTTTATTAGGCAGTAATTAGAAGAGTAATCTGATTACTTTTTGAAGTAATAAAATTACTTCTAACCGTTACTACTTTTCTACAAGGTAGAACCCCCCCTCCCCCTTTTTTTCTGAAGTGACAAAATAAAAATTGCTTCTTTTTTCGAACAGAAAAAAAAATGCGGATCTGTAGGAAACGAGTTAGACCCCTTTGTATGTATAGTTTCTGTGGAATGTCCGTTTTTTCTTTCGAGCTGGGACTGGGATTGGGAAGCCCCAGGAAAGCCCCAGTGCGTGACAAAGGCCATTCAGGGCGAAGTTTCGAGGGAGCAGAATGTAGCTATGTAAGTCCTTCGTTCAAACTGACCCCCTCACGCACACACACACACGAAATAAAATTTAAAAAAAACAATCCTGCTTACGGTACCTACTCGCAGCCCGTAGAAGAACCAGAACCGACGAATGTCTAAAGTGGATGCAAAATATAACAAAGCCAGTTCAAATACACGTCAAGATCCCGTATTTCCCCTACGTAGTCTTTGTGACAAGCAAAGTTTCGAGGTTGTAAGTAGTTCATTGTTATGAGCGCTAAAGATGTAAGTCTTCTCACAATAAAGTAATCGGAAAAGTAACGGTTACTTCTTAAAGTAATGTCCAATTACTTTTGCTGTCGAGTAATCAAGTAATATAATCGAATACTTTCTAGCCAAGAGTAATAGTAATTGTAATCGATTACTTTTTTTAGTAACGTGTACAAGACTGATCTCTCTTGAAGCCGCCAATTGCGAACAGAATTCCTAATTTTGTTGACGAAGAGGAATCAAGACCTTCCGCTACAATAGACCTTTGGATCGCTTATCACCTGGGAGAAGAATGCCAAGTCACTGAGCTGTGTACCCATGCGCAGGGTCTGATATACCGCACAGCAGAGCAACAGCGCCTGCTCAGAAGGCGCTCCACTGCTGTCACACCTTTTAGGGTGTAACTTGCTTGTCCCTGGAGTTCGTTTCAAAAGGTTAGCAAAGTTACCCCTTCCGCTTGGGAGCAGCTTTTACACCCTATGTCAGGGTGCACCTGTGCTCCTTGGGGAAGACAACCTTATCTCTAATGGGGAGCAATATCCTTTTTATCGAGGGCGTAATTTCACTTCCATTATGAAGTAATAGGGCATACTTTTGGGTTAAGGCTTCACCCATATAGGAGAGACAGCACACCTCTTCCGGGGTGCAATAACAGTCAACCATCTACACCCTTTCTGGGGCTAACTGAACGTTACTAGAACACTTAACTGGGAAACTGCCATAGGAGTCTGCATTAAATAAAAGTGTCACCATCAGTACTCGAACACGAATGAAACACCTGCAGCGAACACTCAGGGACCTTTACGTCCGCACGTATTCGTTCAAAGGGCCGGTAGTGTTTTCTCGCAGCAGCCAGTATCGCTTTCTGATAGCGTTTGCAGTTACCGTTCATTTTCGCTTTCACCAGCCATTTTGTCGCCGAAACGTATACAGTGGAAAGGGTTCCGGGGCCCAACCCCCGTCTCCTGGGCATGGACCAGTCGCGGTTATTCGTTGAAATTCACCGGTGAGACATGGCTGTATAAAAATGAGATACGGTCCATTCGTCACATGCGCACTCGTCACAGGACGATTGGTCACAGGACGATTCGTCACACAGGAAGTTTCGTCATAGGATGACTCGTCACGCGGCAAACCGGTCCCACAATAGTTCGTCCCCCCAAGTATGTATTGTTCAATTGCTTCCGGGTGGACAAAGTGGCTTACCTCATACCTTAGTATTTCTCTGGTTCTGAAAGGCGAAGAATTTGTAACAAATGTTTTAGCTGCTGGTTCGGTCCCAAACATTGAATGTTGGTTCGGCCTGACAAAGTGGGTCATCTGTTATCTTAGCATGTCTTTCGCTTCTCAAGATCGAAGAATTTGTAGCAGACGTTTTAGCTTCTGAGTCCGTCCCAAACGGTGAATGCGGAGGCCATATAAGAGCGACTATTTTTGAACTGACACTACATTCAAAAGGATCTAGGTTATCGCAACAGAGAGAGGTGGAGCCATGCTGCTGCTCGAGGGGTACTCGTACACATGCAGCAGAAAGAATTCCGGTACTTGTTGGTTTTGTCGAAGAGGTGTATGCAAGACCAAAGTAAAAACTGATTTGGCTGCGAGTCGGATTATTGCTCGATCAAGCCTGCAACTGAGATCAACCTGCTGAAGACTCGTAATATGATAAAAGGAAAAGCAGATGAGTATTGTAAGATTAGTTTTTTAACCATTGGTTTATGTCACAGTGGGAAGTCGTGAAACTTTTCATCAGGGAATGTGGGCGGTTGTTGAGAATTTACAATCGTCCCCTGACCGATCGATGTGACCAGTTGCCCGCATGACGAGTCACCCCTGTGACGAATGTTCCTATGTGACGAATCGTCCTGTGACCAATCGTCCTGTGACGAGTGCGCATGTGACGAATCGTCCTCGTCCATATAAAAATAATGTTAATTGTGCCGCCAAACCCTGTAAGCTAAAAGATTATGCCAACATCACGAGCAATACGTAA
>JAZHYW010054125.1:0-63872 GCA_037355805.1 Ixodes ricinus | reverse complement strand
ACGTATTGCCTGAGGCCCGCCCTCTGACACGGGGTATTCGCGTAGCATTGACAAGGGGATTTTGACATTGGGTGCTTTCGCACTTCATCCAACATTCGCCGCTATTTTCGAGAATAACGATCATCCCCGATTAGCCTTAGGGCAGTACATACCGGCTAAACACACACACACACACCGGGGCGTACCAACCGGGGGGCAAGGCATGTGTGTTGCCCCCCCCCCCCTGAAACAGCCGCCACTGGGCAGGGCAAACACTGGCTGCTGGCGCCCAAGGGATATCGAGGGGCACGCCCCCCCCCCCCCACTCAAAAACAAGTTGGTACGCCACTGCACACACACGCACATGTATGGGGTAGGGAGCCTTCATGTATGGGGCAATGAAAGTGCACAACGAAAAATTGTGTTCAAAAGTGATTGTGCCTTACTTTGAAAGTGCATGGTATTTATGGTACTTGACTTCAAGTACACTGCGCCCAGTGAACCATGCAACTTTACTTGAAGTACGTAACCTCCTCATTTGGGCGGCACCGAGTACCCTTTGAGTGCGTAGCTACCGAGTGGACCGCGCTGGGCTGCCGAGCCTCCTCGGCGCCGTGCTGCTGCGGACTCGGGCCGCTCGAGCTTCCGCCGCCCATCGTAGCAATCACTGCTCCTCGAGCCGCTTTAGCGCCGCCCAGCCATCGGCACCGGGGTGCTGCGAAACGCCAGGCCAAATTCCGACGCAGCTGGGCTGCGGCCATAGAGTCCCCTCTTCAGCTCTGCGGCGCGGCTTCCCATGCGCCCCCCCCCCCCCCTCCTCCTTTTCCTCCTCCTCCAGTGCTCCAAACACACGCAGACACCACATCAGCCTCAAAGCCCTGAATCAGCACTTTTTTTTCCTTTTGAAGACGGGGGAATAAGGTCCACTGGACTCGAAAGTGAAAGCATTCGATGGGGAGAGAAGTCTCCTGGAAAACGCTACGAGGCAGGAAGAAGTCATATAATGGTTTCGAGACTGCACCACTGATATTGAGTCACTGTATTTTAAACACTTGCACGCAACAACCTCACGGCTTTGGTGGCCTTATAAATGCTGTCTGCACTGGAAAGCTGCAAATGAATCATGGAGCTGCCAAGTTTTGGTCATGTGTCCAGACCAAACCAAACAGAGGAGCCAAACGGGGACACGTGCCACATTGAGCCAGTGAGCTGTCACACTGTGCCAGTGCAGATCAAAAACTTCCTGAAAAATGTAGTAACAGGTGATGAAACCTGCTTACATAAATAAGAGATTCAAACAAAAGTAATCGACGCAGTAAGTGGAGAATCAGCCCCTCGATTGAAGAAGGCTTATCCATGCTGATCCAAATGTAAAGGGTTGTGTCAGTCGTGCTTCTTTACTGCAGGGGTGTCATTTGTCACAAGTGTGTTCTATGTGGCCACACTGTCAATGTGTAGTTCCATGTCAAAGTCCTGAAATGCTGAAAAGCAGTGCGACAGAAGAGGCCAGATGAGTGGAAAAACAAGATGTGGATGCTCCACCATGACAATGAAGCCGCTCATGCCCCACTCCAGGTTTGTGGAATACTCCCATAGTCACCTCACCCCCCCAGATTAGGACCTGCCAGGAGTTCTTTCTGTTTCCGAAGTTGAAATCGACACTAAAGGGTCGTTGATTTTGGACGATGGAAACCATCAAAGAAAATTTGTTGCAGGACGGGCATCGAATTCCAAATTGTGATTTTCCACGGTGCACCCCTGAACGGGAAGAACCACTGAGAGTAGTGCCAAGTACAATTTTGAAAGGGACAAGTTTGATTTGTTGGTAAACATATTAGTTAATTTTTTTCTTTCTGGAAGTTCAGTTTCTTTTTGAACAAGACTTATATATCCAAGAGCTACTAATGTCAGAGAGTAATTGCCTGCTTCAAGCTACTCACCTGCATTTGTGTGGCTTCTGCTAGTCACCATCACGACATTCCACATAGTAGACCAATTCTCACCAGATGCCACCTTTCAGCCAGTGCCCCAGCCTTTGCAGTCCCTACACTGTTGAATGCTTTCCCAACGTACGAGAATGTCTTTACTCAGGGCCTTGGGCCGCAAGCTGCTGCGAAATCTTCTCGCACAACTTACAAAGAAGCTCGCGTGCTTAGGTGTTCGAGGGGTGTGGTTCGGAGGCCTCGTCAGGCTGTCAGCAGCGAGTCGGTCTCGTTGGAATCTTCACATTTGTCGTCGAGAGCGACGGCTCCTTCTCCGCTGGGGGAAGGTCTCCAAGGAAGGCATCCTTCCAGGAGAGCCCCTCTGTGACCTTCAGCAGGATCTGCAATACTGCAAGCCACACAGAGGTCCCTTGGCTGCGACCAGAGTCACTCACAACACTTATGGCATTGACACTCCATTCCCAACTATCTTGTAGGCACCGCCACTTACCGTAGAATACCGCGCATCCGCCCATTCCACATTAAGCGCCCATTCCCAAATTTGTAAGATCTGAGAAAATATGCGCAGTACATTTATATGTAAAATTGATGACCGGACAAGCGCCCCATCCCCCGGTTCCTCGCGACAATCTCTAAATTTTGGGTGGGCGCGTTGCCCGGGATTTTACGGTAGGTGCTTGTGCAGAGGTAGCGCAACTGGTGACGATCCGAAAATGTGGCTTCCTGAGCTTCAGACACACGGAGACGGGAATCTTGGGCAACAGCATTTTTTTCTGCCGCAGACTGTTTTTAACATTACTGGTGGATAAAAATGTGAAGTGGCCCAAGTTTTCGGATAATGTTTGAGATTGACGGGCAACAATGGTCTTAAGCAACAGGATGGCTAAAGCAGTTGTTACTCTGAAGCTGAAGCTCTAGTTAGCAAACAAAGCCTCTCTGCAGTGGAGTTAACATTTCTAAAAAAAATAATAAATACTTTGTTACATAAGCAACTTTTTTACCTTATCAGTAACTAAAATGCCCAAAACCGGCATTATAAATCTCAGTGCAACATCAACTTTGGTCCCATTTTTACTATGCAGTAGAACCCTCCCTGAGTACAGCCGGGTTTGTCTAATCATTGCTACATCATGTGGTGTTGCAACTCGGTGTGTGCTAGGATGGTGCGTGGTTTTGTAAAACGTAGAAAGAACCAAAAATTTACTAACAAAGACTACACATCAATATGAACCAACTGGCCAACGTATCTACTCTGCTGTAACTAAGACCAATTTTCTGTAGTTCAATACAGATATAAACCTCTTCATGTTAAAAAAACAAACAAAAAAACATTGCTGCAGGTTACTGGAACATTTATTGATACAGAACACATTGAATGTCCACTATTGGACATTATGCAAGCGGGGTATTAGTCAAGATTTTAAGTGAAGTCACACTTCGAGCAACATGTTACAAACAAACATGTTTGAAAGCAATATGCCAAGAATTGAAAAGAACAGCAAACTAAACAAAACCAAGAATGAATGTTCCTCCCTATAGACCAGGGGTTCCCAAACACGCGGCCCGCAGGCAACCGGCAACGTCTCCCGGTTCTCATGTCTCGGGTGCTAGAAATGGCTGCGCTCAAAAGTGATCTCATCTCGGTGATTCATTTTCACTCTGAAAGTAGTGTCGGCCTTTTAAAGTATTCACTTAGTTCTTACTTATCTGTGTTCATTTGCCGATTGTTTCGGCTTTATCGTAGCTTCCAAGATTTTTGTAATGTACAACAATTTTCTGCATACGTATGCGTTGCAAGCGCGAGCTCTTTCATGACGGGGAGGATGCATCCGGCTGGGTGAATCCTCGACCAGCAGAAGAAGCTGCCGGAGATAAAACTACATGCCTCGAAATTCCCGCTCTTGAAGAAAAAAAAATCGCTATAAAGATTAGTATGGGTGTTGTAATATAAATGCTGTCAGCTAAAAGCAACAACTGCCAAATAGCTGATTGTTTATTAAAGACATGTTGAGCTTCTGGTTGATTTCTAAGTTGAATTGAGCAACGGGAATCCGGATAGTACTTGCTTCCTTGTTCTATTAAAAATGTGAGCACGTTGGCGGGGCGGTGTCATTGCAATCATTGTTATCACATCAGGTCAGGGGCCCAAAGTAGTCATATGAACAAACCAAATCTAAAAATGTCACTGGCAAAAAAAAACTGAGGCCACAAAAAGCTTATAGCACGAGGTCTCTTCTCTTTTAGATCTTTTGCAGCAGCCTCCCCCCTCGTCTGACCATGCTGGCCCCCCCGGCCTTCCTAATGTCGGCTATCTGGCCCCCACGCTCAAATGAGTTTGAGACCACTGCTATGGCACCTTTCCAGCGGCAGTCTCGGGAGCGGTTGGACGCGGCAGCCATGGCATCTGATTTTGAGAGAGTGTACGCCAGCGAGGCCCGACTGCGCCGGGCTGTGGGTTTTCTCTGCCAGTGGGCTGTGGCAGCCTCCCACAGGTGCCATCTCCGGAGTAGGGACTAAATTACCGCATTTATATTTTTCTGCTTGTGTTCTATGGCAGTGTGAGGAATTTTCTCAAGGTTTTCAGGATAGTAGCATTGTATTATTTTTGGGACCAGAAACAAACAAATGAAGCTATTTTTGTGCGTCCTGCACGACAGAACAAATGCAACAGAAATGTTTGGTTCATTTTATAAAGTTAATTTTTTGTTCACGGCACCATACACTCAGCTGCGTCAATCTACAAAAGGTCTTAACTGCTCGAAAGTATTTGACCACACAGGGATAGCCGAATTGCTTCTGGCTACCCTCCTCAAAACATGAAATTCAAAGAGTCTCATCAATCGAACAGCATACGCAGATATAGTACAGACCACACGGCGCTGCGTTATATGAAGAGGATTTGAGAAGCCTGAAATAACACAGCATATCTAATACACAGTGTTGAACGGTACAGCCACTGCAAGACGATTTGGAACGAAATCCGGCTTGTTTTGAAGCATGTTTTGAGAAGAGCTGTTTTTCTTTGCACAGCACCAAAGCAAATGGAAGAATGTGTCTATTCCGTCCCCCGGGTCAGCTGGTTTTTGCGAAGACTCGGGAACATAGCCGAGTAGGTTTCTCGGAGGTTATGTCAACGGGAAATAATCCTTGGAAAACGTCGAACGGCCTGTGTCATGCGGCTACTTCCACGTTCTGCTCTTTTCATTCATTTCCTGCGAAGGCCGAGCAGGCTGGTGAGCACTGGTATTCTCTGGTTCTCACAGTGGAAGATAACATAAAAAGGGTAAGCATCCTGAACAGGAAAATAAAGTGGAAGCTTTAAAGAAAAGCCGGCGAACTCCAAATGCATAACGCAGGTGGGGAGTCACGCTGACCGGGTTTAGACAACTCAGGCGGGTGGCAGAACTTTCCGGCTGATAGGGGTTGGTTGAACTGCAAAATGGCGGCGGCCAGAGAGCTTTTTTGCAAAGGTCTATACCAGTGGTTCTCAACCATTGATGTTCCCCTGACCCCTTGTGGATCTGCGGAGATCATGGAGGACCCCGTTCGTGGTGAGGGCAAGGGTAAAGTAGGTTAATTATGATAATGACTTAATAAAGGATATAACTAAAGGCTCGTATGAAGTAGTCTTCTCTCATTTACATACCCACGAGAAAACTCACCCGAAAATTTGAACCTTTCACCTCAATCTGAAAAATACAACTTTTAGTTCTGGGCTTGACTGATAGGCAGGCCTTTGCAGGCCCCTAGATTGCCTTTGCGGACCCCCTTTTGAGAACGCTGGTCTATACCATATACTGTTTTCATTAAACAACAAAGGCAGCACTTTTTCTTTAATTACCGTAGACATAAAATCTCCTTAACTTCCTATCAGGCCATGATCATATTAGGGCATTTAATAATTCTGCAAATAAATTGACAACCTAACTGCACCTCTGTGATAAATTATAGTGTACTGGTGCACAAAGCCGAGTGGTACAATTTCTTTAGACAGGGTTTGACTCATTTGGCCTGCACTGCAATATTTCTGACTATTTAGTTATCTCATAAATATTTTAGTAGTACATACAAATACCTAGTGGCATACGCTCACAGGCAGTGCAAAAATGTCGAACAAATTTAAGAGGAAAGGTTGCATTTTCCCTTAAAACTTAACCGGATACGGTGCAGAGTAACTGCAATGAACTAAAAAAAGTAGAGAACAAAAAAAATAAAAATTTCTCTTAATTGGATTTATGTTCTAAATACAGGTAATCAGCGATTTAAATTGACCTAGTAACGAGGAACGAGCAGCACTGACCTAAAAGTTTGGTAAAAATTTCTCAAACAGAGAAACAAATGTTATACTGGTAACACCGCATCTCCAACAGTGCCCCATCATAAAGTATTGTTTCTATTAAGCAATACAGTAGTATTGGGAACCAATATACTACTGCATTTCCTAAAATTGGTGAAAATTTCCTCCAGCACAACCTTTCTACCTTCTTCCGTGCTTTGGCGTGGCACAAGCTTTGAGCGTGCATGCGCAGTCAAGACACTACAAAAGGCAGCCAGCTCATGCTCGAACCAACCAACTGGAAAACACCCTGCCTCTCATTGTAACAAAGCCTTTAGTGATTGAAGTGTCATTCTTTCAATTCCTTGTTCCATTTTTATTCAGCAATACCTTAAGTATCTCAAACCCTTTGTGAAATCAGCACAACAAGGAGGTTTACAATGAAGTCAGAAGCAGAGCAAAACTTTAGTCTTCAACAAGACCCATAGCCCATGACGTCTCTAGGGCCGTGCCACCTATTCAAATGCTGGCAAAGCGGCGAACGACTGATGAAGTTATCAGTATAAGCGAGCGAGAGCGAAACAGGAAAGAAAGCTGGAAGCATGAAACATACTCTTGGTGAATGCACTGCTCGCGTGCCTTGTATGGGCCTTTAGGAGCTTCCAGAAAAGTACATCTATGAGGTTCATTTCTAGCCTTTATAGGCACTCCACCAACCAGTGGCCCCAGCCCTACTCTCTTATCGCTTTCAAAAGGGAAGACAGACCTTGGTCAATGGTGAGCACTTTCCTCGTCTTCAGGACGAGGTAGCTGTCAATCGGAGAGACGGGCGTGCTGCACCCCTTGCTCTTCGGCCAGCCTGTGGCACAGGCCCTGCACAGTCACGTCTCCTCTGTCAGGTCAAACCTAGAGTCACTAAATACGCCCAGAGCATAAGCACTTCACTTCATGATCTTCTCGGTGGGTGCCACCATTCTGGCGTTCAGTGCAGAGCGCGTGCAATTGGGGACTGTTACGATGGAAAACACATTTCCCGAGCTTTCAATAGGGTGTCAGAAAGCTCATGCGATATCATTTTCCTCTGTTGCAAACGGTTTCAATATTTCTGGAAGACGGAAAAGCGTGCCCTGCAACCCTGATGGCTGGTTGTGCCATTACTCTAAAGCAGGGTCTCCAAACCCCAGCTTGCGGAGGTCTTCATACCAGCCCGCAACTGGCCGCGGTCGTTCCAGGAATGCCCTAGGGCTCTAAGCTGGACATTCGGCGAGAAAGTCGGCAATATCGCCGACCACTGCGGTTGGCCAGTGCCAAGTTCAAACACAGTGCTGACCAATTGCGGCAGTCGGTGAACTAGCCGACTTTCCCGCTGAGTGCCCAACTCAGAGCCCCTGCATGAGGCACGCCCTAGCAGGCCCTCTGCTACCGGCGCAAATATAAGCATGCATATAAGGAACGGGGCCGCAATGTGCCACCAAAGCGGTCACGGAGATACCGGAAAAACAAGAACTATACATTTAGTTTCTTCCTACTTTTCCATTTTCTTATTTATTTCCTACCCTCGAGACAGCAACCGATCCCCAGTCCGGTTCCTTAGTCAAAAACGTATGGAGACCTCTGCTCTAAAGCGCGGCTTATTTAGTGGCTCTAGTCAAGCCGAACCACAGCTGCTTGACCATCCCGCGGGTCAAGAGGTTCGAACACAAACCTTGCATCGGTTGTGGTCAACGAGTCCGCCTATGACGTACGCCTTGCCTTCCTCCAGCTCTTGCAGCTCGTTTTCAGACTCGCTGCTCAGGTAGACCACGTTTTCTTTCCGAAGCAACTCAGGTGGTCCCCTTCAGAGAAGTGAACCTGTAGAGACAGCAGGCAAGACACCACTGTGCAATCCAGTCTTCTCCACAAG
This sequence comes from Ixodes ricinus, assembly GCA_037355805.1. Classification (NCBI taxonomy): domain Eukaryota; kingdom Metazoa; phylum Arthropoda; class Arachnida; order Ixodida; family Ixodidae; genus Ixodes; species Ixodes ricinus. The sequence continues at coordinate 55,771 of JAZHYW010054125.1, read as the reverse complement.
AAAAGTTCAAGTGACCAGATCCTTTGCTTCTGCTATAGTTCATATACTCAACCATCGCAGGAGAGCTGTAAAAGCCTCATTGTCTCTGGTGAACAATTTAAAAACAAATCTCCCTTAGCGCACCCATGTTCAGGCATCTGGTTGTTGGTAAACAATATTTAAATAAGAATATATATATATGAACCACAATCTAATTCGCCCACGAGCTCCATTTCAACATTGTCATGCATCTTGTATTTTTTATCAGCCCATTATCACTCTTACTAGACGCGGCATCGCAGGCCTGCGTGGTACGGACTGTCACCTTTCTGCGGTGCCATGACTTTCCTGAGTCATTAAAGATTATTATTCTTATTATTAGATGATTATTATTATACAGTAGTGGTGCAAAACTATAGAAAAACTGACTATCAATATTACTGATGGTTTTTCGAAAACTATCGATAATGTCTACAGTGTCGAAGACTATTGATAGTGGACTGTCTATAGTACTATCGATAGTCGACTATCAATAGCTGGCTCTCGGTTCACTATCAATACTATCGAAAGTTAACTTTCAGGAAAGTTTTCAGTGTTACAAGAAATGAGACACTGGCCAAAGGAGATACCGTATTTACTCGCATAATGAACGCACTTTTTTTCCCGAAAAATCGATGCAAAGTTGGGGGTGCGTTCATTACGCGGGGTAAGATTTTTGCGTCCGTATTTACTCGCATAATGAACGGCCCTTTTATCCCGAAACATCGACGTAACTTCTTATCCCTTGTGCGCGGCGCGCGACTCGAAAACCAAACTACGATGCGCAAAAAAAAAGCTCCTCTCCATGTTTTCTTTCTTGCGCATTTCTTTCTTTCCGCTCCGCTTTTCTTTCTTATTTCCTTGCGCGCGACCTCAAAACCAAACTGCGCTGTATAAAAAAAAAAGAGAGAAAAAAAAAGCTTCTTTTATGTTTCTTTTTTTCTTGGTTCCGTGGACTTTTTTTTGCCGCCTTTCGCAAGCTGTTTTGTTTTGCTTTGCTTAGCCGGGGGCTTTTCTTTCTCATCTCCTTGCGCGCGGCGCGCGACGCGCAACCCCGAAACTAAACTGCGCTGTGCAAAAAGGAAGAAAAAGAAAGCTCCTTTTTATGTTTTTTTTCTTTTCTTTTGGTTCCGTGTTTTTTTTTGTTTTTTTGCCGCCTTTCGCAAGCTGTTTTGCTTCGCTTAGGCGAGGACTTCTCCGCTTCTTTTTCTTATCTCCTTCCGCGAGGCGCGCGACCCAAAGTCCAGACTGCGCTGTGCAAAAAAAAAAAAAAAGCTCCTCTCCATGTTTTTTTTTTGCTTCCGCTGGATTTTTTTTTATTTTTTAACGCCTTTTGCAAGGTGTTTTGTTCGCCCACGCTGCCCATGCATTCACGACCTCACTGCACCAGGATAGAAAAGTGCATTCATTTCGCGCGCGTGGGGGGAGGGGGTCAAAATTTTGACGTCCGAGTTGGGGGTGCGTTTATTACGCGAGGGAAAAAAAAGTCGAAATTTTGAGAGCCGACTTGGGGGGTGCGTTCATTACGCGAGTGCGTTCATTGTGCGAGTAAATACGGAACTTGAATAATTTGCACATCGATATAAGCTTAGCTAGCCGTGTCGTCTTCAACATGTTTTCTAGGCTACTGGAAAAACAGTTGCAAAACAGATTCAAGAAAGCAAACTTTCCCCAAGTTCATAGATGCCTGTGCATCACGTTGTGAGCATTGCTCTATATTGCTGTAGATAAACACACACTCTTTAAATACATCGGGATAAAGCTTCAGGCGATTGACCAGAGTCGTAGTTGTACATCTTGCATGTGTGACATTTACTTTCTACTTTGACTTAGCATTGTGGAAGCCACGAGAGGGAGATTAGTCTTCCCCCTCCGTTCGAAACAAAGAAGACTTTTGGGGATTAGCTTCACCCTTCGATAGATACAAAGGCTGCTTTCAGGGGCTCGCTTCCCCCTCCGATGAATACAAAGGTCGCTTTCTTAAAAAGTGGGGGTCGAAGACAAGTTGGTACCACTCTTTGGCCATTATCTATCCATTGAAGCGGAACAAGGAGCGTTTCCAGTGAACTCTTCTTTCGACTGCGGAAGGATTTCAAACCGGCGCATCACGCTTGTGGGAGGGGCTTCTCCTACCTTCTTAACTTGTAACCGACTATAGTCAATAGTTTCTGAAAGGATTTCCACCGTTTTCTAATGGTCCTCAATAACAGTGGCGTAGCCAGGCATTTTTTCGGGGAGAGGGGGGGGGTGCTGAAGGGCACCATAAGCCTCTCCCTGGCTACGCCACTGCTCGGTAATTATGCAGAAGTCCCTCATTGCAGGTACGTTTTTCTCCGAGCTTCACACAATTTCCTAGATGGATTTTTGAGCTTCTTTGTCACCCGATAAAATACTATTCATAGCTTTTTGATAGTTGGCTATTCACAGTTTCCCAATAGTCGACTGACGATGGCATATTATTGATAGCTTTCTGGTAGTTGGCTATTCATAATTTCCCAATAGTCGACTGACGATGGTATATTATTGATCGCCTCGCTATAGCCGACTATCAATGGTTTCACGATAGATGTCTATCGATTGTTTTACGATAGTCGAGTATCAATAGTACTATCAATAGTTTTTGATAATCGACTATCGATAGTACTATCAATAGTTTTGCACCATTAACATACAGGTATTGCCTGCATGTCTTCACTTAAAACACATATACTGACTGCTGATGGTGCAGGTAAAACATAGAAATATTCACATTGTTTATACTGAGTGCACAGACTGTGCACAAAAGTGGACGATGTAAGCCTCCTCCTGAACGAAACAACATGACAAACAAAATGTACTGATCTCGAAAAGAATCGTGACACTCTGCAACAACTGTATAGACTGAAAGAGATCAATGACAAAAGCAAATGCAGTGAGATGCTGTTAAAGTTCTGAGCAAGTACCAGCTCTATGAAAAAAAGTCAGCTAAAGCGGGCACAAAATACTATGCTACAGTTCGTGCAAATCAGTGAATGGAAGGTAATGAATTGGTCACGCTTTTTAAAAGCATAATTGTAACAGGGTGCCAAGAGATCTACCATAAGAGCTGTTTGTACAACCACTACCTGTACAACTAGCATAGCAAGAGATGGGAAATGTCCACTCTTACTCACGTCCCAATTATTGAAGCCATTGATCAGGGCTGCACTTTGCTTGAACGATCCTGCAATCCCAGTCAGGTATAGCTTCAGGAAGAAAAAGAGATGAAAATATAAAATAATGGTGCAAGGAGAACTGTTCCTAAGCTGTGGAACAAACAGGCAGATTTTACTATATTTGTTTCAACAAACAAACCTCTAGGGATTGGGAATTTTTTTGGTACAGCAGTCATTTGAATGCTGCACTGGTAGGCAATATCATGCAATGTTAATAGTATTGCTCAAAAGTGAAAGATGATGCACATATGTGCAAGAAGTTAGTTAAATTGATGAATTACGGAGCACTGCTAAAGCAACTACGGACTACAAAGAATCCCAAAACTTCCAAGCTCCCAACTGCCTAACATACAATGTATAAAATAGCATCTAAAATGCCCTGCATCATCACATGATGTGCACCTCAATGGATTTTTAGGTTCTCAACGTCCATCTGCTGAAAAGAGTGAGGTGTAAGCCAAACAAAGACAGGGAAGCTAACTACGCAAAACAATCTGTTTGCAATCCGATTTCAAAGTACAGTCGCCGCGGGAGTTAATAGCTCCCACGCGGCGCGCGTCTTTTTCCGAGGGCGCTTGACTGGTGGCTTGCAATAGAAATAGAGATGGCATTGTAGGCGAGTCCATGCAGAGTGGACGAGAAGCGTCTCAATTCAGGGAATCGGTGTTATCATCCGCCAGTGGAGTGCGTAGTTCGAATGAAAATAGGAGATGATTCCGCAGAGTCATCTCCCATTTTCATTCGAACTACGCTGCTCCCCCCCCCCTTCACGAGATGATAACAACGGTTCCCTTGAATCGGGCAGCTTCCCCGCCACTCCGCATCGACTGCCCTGACGTCATCTCTAGTTCATCATAAGCCACCAGTCAAGCGCTCGGAGAACGACGCGCTCGCGTGGAGCTGTGCTCCCAGCGCATGTGCAATTGTGCAGATCACAGCACTTATTTGAGAAAAAGGCAACCTGTCCGAGAACAAAGTCTGCATGCCTCCTTTCTCACGGGGCAGACAGAAAGGCAATCACTGAAAACTATGGGAGACCACAAAATCAGAACACACACAAACAGATCTGCACTAAAAAAAAAATTACTTCTACAGGGTTACTGAACAGTGTTCACATCCTCCGAACCACAGCCTGGGTCGCAATTCCAGGTTCAAACGTGACCCATGTCTCGTCGTTCGTCTCTCTATTCGTAAATTGCAATTATCGGCTCTCCACATGGCGTGCAGCAAAAGCAGACATGCAGGTTTTGTTCTAAGAAGGCCACTTAATTTTGAAGTAAATACAGTACTGCAGTTCCCTCATTTAGATGAGTAGCGGTTTACAACTGGCTTGCTCATACACTCCTTAAAGTCGACAGTGGCAAGCAAGGTTGCGCGGCACCCCTTCACGAACAAGTCGGAGGACAATGTCGCCTACCCGGACAGGATTGCACGCCCTGCGGTTGAGTGAGTAGCAGCGCTGCAGCTGTTTCAGGCTCTTCCCCCTTTCCTGCAAGACAAAAAGCACCACAATGCATACTTCCGCGGCCTGTTCCCGGTGCCGCAGGGATCCAACCTTTTCGGTCATGAGCTTGTCCAGTGAAAGGTCGATGGCGACCCTGATTTTGCAGCTGGACTCCTCCATCTTTGTGATCTTTGGCCTCTTCACGTCGGCAGTCTCTTTGGTGGCCTCCTTCTTACGCTTACGCTTTTCTTTCTGCTGTGCCCTGTCGAAATGCGTGCGTCAGTGAACCAAGCAGACCCTGCGACAACCCTCCCAATTTGTCAAGTGCTTGTTCACCAACAGCCTCAGCGGTAGCTAGGCACCTACACGCCGGAATGACCACCAGAATGCTCGAGTACGCCAACAAACCTGGATTTCACGCCCAAAGCCGAAGCTACAAGCACAAGATTGTTACCTCGAATCACAACCTTGACTATACTGACAAAGCCTGGCAGATCGCCACGAAAAGCGGCCGCCGAAGTTGAAAACGTAGAGCGGCAGACAACGGATGACAGGAAAGCCAGGTGACGGGCGCCCCGCTGCGGTGAGACGCTGAAACACACTTCTCCCAAGTGATAAAATGTCCGCTCGTGCTCCTCGCGTTACCACTTCTTTTTCGTCGGGTTTGAAAACGAGTAAAACTATACGCACTCCGGAGTGCATTTCGGGCGAGATGGCTATACGCACTCCGCTAAACTCGCATAAAACGAATGGTCCAAGCGAGCTTTTTCAGCGATGGCTTAGCATAGCGGCTAAGGCGTCCGCTTTGTACGCAAGGGGACGCGGGTTCAATCCCCGGCGGGCCGTACTTTTTTTTTTTTTTTTGTCGTGGATTATTCGATGTTTACGACATTTCTTTTGCGATAATTTTGTCGACGAAACTTCGCGGAATTGAATAGGACTTCCTTTCCGGGGGTGCGATCGAGGACAGCGGGGCTTGGGTTGCCGGCCGGACGCCGCGGCGGCGTGTACTGGTTACGTTTTGTAATTAGCAGCCAATACCTGTCGCCGCGAGCGCGTGGGCGCAGGCGGGGGGCTGGGTTAACACGCTCCCCAGTGATACACGCGCCGTTCGAAAGGGGGGCCCGAACGGGCATGAGTTTTCGGCGGAGTGCGTATAGCCATCTCGTCCGAAATGCACTCGAGTGCGTATAGCTTTAAGGCCCATACGCACATTCGCGTTTGAACGCGTTTGAGTGCGTTGCGGCGTCCTTGCGGCCAGGAGCGGTCGCTTGCGGGGCGACACGCGCCTTCCCGCAACGCTTCGCAGCGCGACGCAAGCGAGTAGAGACTCGCTCAACTTTCCGAAGCGTTGCGGTGCGTTGCGGTCCGAAGCGTTGCGGTGACCAATCAGAAGCCGAGAGAGGAGAGGAGGGTGACGTGTTCGCTCGCGCCACTCGGCCGACTCGGCGAGACGTATCCGGTTCTGCGCTCGCAGAACTTGCTTTTCCGTTTTTGGGGAGCGGTGGGGAGTGTACTTCCAAGGCTGCGATGGTTCAAGCTTGACAAAACGTCGGGGAAGCCAGCGAGATTGTCCCAAGATCGAACACTTCGACGCTGTGGCTGTGCGCCGCCATGTTGCCTTGGATTTCGTTTCCTATTGGTGAGCCGCTAGCAACGATAGCGCGTTCTTATTGGCTCTTGACTGCGGTTGACTGCGTGTCAACGCAACTGTGCGTACAAGTTTGGCGCAAGCGCTCTTCGCAACGCAACGCGTCCGCTTGCCGCTACGGAACGCACCGCGCTCAAACGCGAATGTGCGTATGGGCCTTTACTCTTTGAAAACCATGTTTAGGGTCCCCGCCGCTGCAAAAGTTTTGCGCTGACGTCCAGGTTCCCCGAGAAATGCGCTGTGCTACCAGATCTTCAATTAATTCAGCTGAGTAATGGTAAAAGAAAGGCAACCTCATTTCGTGCGCGAGCGATTGATCCGGCCATGTTATATAGTCGACAGACTCCTACGGAAACGTACGAAACATCTGCTTTCTCCAGAATTTCCCGGGCTGTTCCGAGAGCGCGTACAGTCTCGACAGATGTTCTACAGCCCCTAGGCGCCTTTCGACGAACTACCATTCGCCGGCTTAGAAAAGCGGGCCAGAGAACGAGGTTTACTTGCGTTCGGGTTTGTTGCTTGAGCCACTCTATCCTTGCATGAGCTTCTTCCTCTGGTTCTTCGAGATGTCGTCCCCCTTGTTTGCAAGATACGTCTGCAGTTGTCTAGTGTCATGTTGTTAAAACTTCTTTGGATGCCGGCTGGTTGCTGTCATCTCCCCCGTTTCCGCCGGAACTAGCCTGCAGCTCCGTCGTCTCTTCAGCCATATGTGCGAGTAATTATAAGTACACTCCGGATACCGCCACTTCAAGTTCAAAAACAGGATCAACAGAGATGAAAAAGAAAACCCTCGAAACATGGAAGCAGCATGGGCGCATGGACATAGAGTAATATACACAAGGTAAAGAGCGGACACTGCCATAGGCCCCAGCGGCCCAGATAGACGAGTGACCGGTAGCGCTCCTAGCGGGCGGCATTAAGCATAATCTGGTTCCGGTTCCGGTCAAATTAGTTTCGGTTTCGGTTTGGACGTTTTTGCTCCGGTTCTTCGGTACCCTTCTCTCTCTCTTTCCTTCCCGCCTCGCTCCTCGACTCCCGAAGCCGCTGTTTTTTTTTTTTTTTTCTAATATTGACAGACTTTTATTTTAAATTTTACGGTAGAATCCGTGCAAAATGTGTCACAGAATATTTCAATTTACTTTAGAAAACAGAGGTGTATTTCTTGTTCTTTTCCTATTGTAAAACATAGAAGTTACACAACCGCCACAGACTCCTGGCTGGTGGAGCATTCCGGGGTCAACAACAGTAAGTGGTTCGAAAACATTTTATTGGACCACCTCCATGTATACATGATTTACTTCAAAAGCTCTGTATGTTTTATACGAAACTGATACTCACAAAAATAAATTAATATGAAGGAGTTCGGCATATCGTACACTTCGTAATAGATTGTTAGCAGAACCAAGTTAACAAAAATTTTCCACAGAGAACATGCTGAATGATTCATTCACTTTCACGCCGACTCGGCCACGGGAAGTAAGTACAGAAATATATAACACATCGCGATCATTACCAGTCATAAGAGTATAATAAGAGTGCGAAGTACACACCGGATAGAACAAATTCCCAATTTCCGGCTAATATAAAAATCGCCAATTTTTATATTAGCCTCAAACTCACTGCGGGCAAGCTATTACCAAACAAGGAGAGCTCTATTCGAAATCTGACAAGATTCAACGTCCCTAAACATTCCCCGAAATTGTTCAGGAAAGAATAGCTTCAGAAAAAGAGGCTAAAAAACTATGGACAGTGGATACAACTGGATGCATTTTCTTTAGAATATTTTTACCCTCTATACACTATTTTCTATAGAAATTCTGTAGAAAGTGAATAAGTATTTTTGTTCGTCAGCCGTGATACACATTTGCTGGAAAAAGGGGAAACAAATGTTTGGAGTGCAAGCAGCACCGATCAATTAATAAGCGCTTTCTATTTTTGGTTTGGCAACAGCCTCCGTTAATACATTATTAACAGTTAAACCTGTCTAGTTGCTTACCAGCCACTGAAGCGTGCAACCGAACTTTGTCCGAATTCCGGTTAAGTAATCGAACATGCCAATTCAAGCGCGTATTCTGCAAAACATTTTTAAAAGCCGTTTGTGGCACTCCTCTGAGCAAAGGCTAAAACCACCCAGACTTCAAAGTGTGCGATACACGGCGGTATAGACTCCTCGAACATGTGCCACACTTTCTATTATTGGAAGAAAGTGATTTTCTAGTTGCTGAATGAAATTAAAGGCAGCCTGTGATCGTACTACTAAGTTCCCGAAGAGTTTTCCTGGCACGTGGCATGCTTCAAGCACAAGAAAGTACTGGTGAGGCCTGGTCAAGTTATCAGATTTATCCCATAGCAGCTGAGAACAGCCACAGCTGTGAATAGTCTGTTCAAGCACAAGCTTGATCAAATAGCCCCACACGTAGTAAGTGGACGAGTCACCAATTACGTTAGACTTGATATCTGATGCCAGCTCAGAAATATCCTCTAGTGGCGGCCATTTGTCGTATATAGCTCCAAAAGGTTTTTCAAGTGGGTCTTGCTTAAGGCGTCGTGTAAGTAAGAACTTAAAGTCATGGCTGTTTGAAAGCTCGTTTCAGAGCATGAGGATACATTTTATAGTAACTTGCCACCCTATGATGGCTTGTGGCTGTCTCCTACTTTGGAACTGCCATGCTGAAATCCATCCGAGTTGCTGGTGTAGGTAATCTAGTATTTCAGATTCTCCCTTCAGAATGGCATGACGAAACTTCTTGTTGAATTGTGAGCTATTCAGACAATCAAAAAGTATGTACATCCTATCACAGAAATAGGCTGTAGCCATGGCTGCCTCAGGAAGCTCCTTGGCATAAACAAGAAATACGATTGCAAGAAAGAGTGAGGCACTCAGTACCTGTGCGGCACGATTTACTTCCATGTTACCGAAAGGTTTTTGAAAAATGTCTCTCAGTAAGTTTCGGAGCCAACTGCAAGCTCATCTCACGGGTAGAACGATAAAGTTCAACAATATGGGACGACCCAATGACCTCATTTCCAATGCAAAGTTTCTGTGCTTGGAGATTGCTCTTGGTTGTTTTGGAGAGGTGCGGAACATGAAAGATAAAGTAAACATATTCGTTGTCAACTTCAAAAAATGGCCTATCAACACACACACCGTTGGTTGGCCAAGCTTACGTTTGAAGCCCCCTAATCACAGACCACAGCCTTTACTGTGAAGCCAACAGTCTTTAGCTCCCGAATGAGAGAACTGAGGAGACTGTGTTTAACAGAAGACGTTGTTGGAGTGTGCAAAACAGCAGGCACGTAGCCAGGGGGAGGGGGGGAATGGGGCTCGCCCCCCCCCTCCCCTTGAAATCTTTCATTTTGCTGGGGCCTCCTCTCCCCCTCCCCTCATACAGCATTTTGTCATAAGCCCCCCCCCCCCCCCCGAAACAAAATCCTGGCTACGTGCCTGCCCAACAGTGTATGCAAGGGGCTAAGCCCACCCCGCCTCCTGAAAATTTCAGAAAGCACAACAATTAAGGCTCTATCCGTAATGTTAGAAATACGTTCAACACCGTCATCTGTAAATCCAAGGACAATGTTGCGTGCAGGGACGTGAGTTAAGTTCTTTTTTAAAACTATCTCATCGAAAATCAAGATGCCCACACAATCAAGTGCAGCCCGACAGCCCGGCGGAAACAACACCACGTACTCAAACCGATCGGCTCCACAAATTCCCGCCGACCATGCGAGGACGCGGGCGGTCATGCGTCACCTTGATTGATGCAAAGTCGACCGAATATGATGCAGCAGAAAGCACAGACGGACGGCACGCACGGCACGGACGGGCAGAGGCCATGCAGAATGATGCAGAGGCGACGGCGTGCAGACAGGCAGGCAGGCCATGGCAGGCGCCATTCATCACGTGGTTTTTGTGACGTATCTGATTAAAACTATTTAGTCGTTTTAATTACTTTAAATAATTCTAAAGCATAACAATTTAAAAAATAAATACTTCTCGGAGAAAGAGCTCCAATTAATATTAACCAAATAACAGAAAAGCGCCACGTAGCGGAGGGCATTAAACGCACTATCTGGGCCGCGAATCGGCTTCAGTGTCCTCTCTTTACGTTTACCATATTGGCTTTGGATAGGCTCTGGCTAGCGCCGACTACATTTATCAGCGATTAAATTCACGACACAAGCGATAAAAGTCAAAGGTTGCAAGGGAACTTAACCTCGGTAAGTGGGCACATAAGAAACAACTACAAGCACAAATTTATAAAAAATATTTGTTCGTGATTGCCTATATCAGTGGTTCCCAGCCATGGATGTGTCGGGGACCCCTTGCGGACCGCTGGCAGTGATGGGGGACCCCTTCCAGCGGGGGGGGGGGGGGTACGTAAGTAAGTTAACAGATTTGGTGCATGAAACAGGTGCCTTTTATTGCTACGTAGCAGGAAAACATAAAACAAAGGTGCCACATCACTTCATTTTGGTCAAGATATGCGATATGATAATCCCGCCGCGGGGCACCCGAGACACGTAGTTCGGGAAGGTGTGGGGAAGAGGGAAAGGAGGTGACCGAGATGATCTCGTGCGGATTGCTGTCGTAGTTGCGGAAGCAGGTTGCAAATTAGTCACGGCCGGTCTGGACTACAAAAAACCTGCCAACTAAAAAAAAAAAAAATGTTTGTTGAGGGTCCCGCGGACCCCAGAAGTGGCTTCGCGGACCCCCTAGGGTCCGCGGACCCCCATTTGGGAACCACTGGCCTATATGATTATTATTTTCCAAAACAAAATGCTAAAATGTCAATTAGTTTCGGTTTCGAACCCAAAAGCGATGCCAATAGGCTAGTGACGGGATGCACGCGGAAATAATAGAATAATATATAATATTACCTCTTGATCGTGGTCACGTGGTTTCTGGGTCGCGTTTCCAGCTCGAGCTGCGAGGAGGTGACGAAAGCGTTGATCGTCTGCAGACATCTCCGCCTTCTCTGCTGATTTCGTCCTTGCGACGCGAAAACGCAGCGCATTCGCACTTGCGACCGATCACCGCAGGTGTCCGCGCGCCATTAAACTGCAAACGCTCCCCATGGTTTGAGACTGACCCTCTCTTCAATCTGGGTTCTCTATTCCTGCCTTCTATGAAGGTGGCACCACCACCACCACACTGAAAGAACGGCAACGGCGCGCAGTTGGACGGCGGCCCCCATTGTATTTTCCTCCTCCGTCGGCAAGGCAGCTCTGGAGAGCCGTGGCACCGCGGGCGGAAAGGCAACAGCCTGTAGCATGGAGGCCCGCAGTGCTGCGTCAAATGAACAAAATGCGATCAGTATACATGCATGCAGGAATGGATTGTTGTTATTGTGGAGGATGGCAGTCCGATTTAGCATGTGTCCAGATTTCATTAAGGCGGGTCAGCAGCGAGCCATAAAGATCTGGCGCGGCGTACGATCGGTGCTCGCAGGGTCGAAGCATCAGGCGTCCAAGGGCTCTGAGGTAGCCTAGTCAAAGTAGAAAGTTGCCGCCTCCGAGGTATCACTGTACTTCTGCGCGCAGCCTAAAGAAACAGAACACATATTAACAAAACAAACAATCACAATAATTTGTGAATTACTACTTTAATGCGGAGAGCAGGTCGTCTGCTCCTTGCGCGGGAGTTGCAGTCACGTCAGACCGACGCCGATCGCTCTACATGTTTGAAAGGATATAGTGAGTAGGCCTCAATGCTAAATGCCTTTAACTACCTGCCATTTTTTTTTTCAGTCAGTTAATAAGAGCTTGGCGTTCTGACATCATCGCAACCTCTGCACAAGAAGCAGACGAACTTGCGCTCTGCATTGACTCCCACTGACATTCTAACATCCTTCTCCACCCCTAGGCCCCCATGTCCCAATCCAGTTTCCGAATTCCCGATTCGAGAGTCTCTGCACGACCGCGGGCTTTGGCTACGTGTGGGCCTATGGAACACTGAAAACTTGTGCTGGAGGCGGAGCATCTACTGCATTATTAACCTTCTGCCTGCTCCCTCTTCCCCCCCCCCTCCTATTGTACAAAGCTTCTCCACCCTGGTCGCTCCACTTCCTATAATGCACTTTATTTCCTCGAATTTCCTACCAAAGAATACTTGAACCAAGTCTCCGACAGAGGCGGCAGTTCTTCCAAGTGATAGATTGGCCATTAGAAAACTGTCAATGACCCCAACAATAAGTAGCAGCTGCCTCTAGGTACTCTGCAGAATGCCGGGTTGCAGCTACCAGTGATCAACCTTTCTTAAAGCTCGTTCACACAGTTGCGTTTGACTGCATTAATTGCATCGAACTGTTGTTATGGTGACCCTTACAACGAGCCAATGGGGAGGCACTGTGCTGCACAATCCAACGCAGCACAACGCGCAGTTGATGCAACTGTGTGAACGAGCCTTTAATCCACTTGCTGACAGCGACTGCTTGCCTCATCAACCTTTAGCTGCACCAGTGGCCATTGATGCATGGTTGGCAAATCGCAGGCTACCGCGGGTAACAGTGGCACCCACAGCTTTGTAATCGACACAAGAATAAGGCCCCTCAAATAGCTCAAGAGCGCGTCAGGCCGCAGCTGTCGTTTACGCTTTCCAAATCTAATAGTTGACAATCCTTATTCACCTCGTCTGTGATTACCCACACTCCGTTAAACCTGAAGCTGACAAAGCAGATGGAGCTACGCACTCGCCTGACCGATCAACAGCCTCCCTTTCGTCACCCGACCCCGCTCTTCCTGCGTGCGGGTGTGGGGTGGGAGGGTGCACGTGGCGAAAGGTAGGCGTGAGACAGGTACAACGAGTGCGTAATTAATTCACTGCACTGTCAGCTTAGGGTGAACGGAGTATGGATGTGACAATAGCACAAGATATTCATGTTTTGCACTTGCAAGTGGTGGTAGCATGTACAGCCTGGTAGTGGACAGTGCCCCTTGAGGTTCCGTGCCAACATGATCCACCATTCTAATCCACTTGCTACCAACCTTTATTTAGGTGCACCAGTGGCCCACGAATGTGTGCTTGGTCATGCACAGGCAGCGACACCGACTGATGTGTCACTTGACATGGGATTGGTGATATGAGGAGTTCCAAGGAGAAACGCTTCAACTAGCAAAACCTCTCCAAGTAGGACAGTATTTGCAGTCTTCTAAATGCTTCAGCATTTATTGCCCAGCGCACACAGTCTCTTTGGTTTGGAGTGGTAAGTGGTTTTGTAAGGCACAGCACGGTTCCGGCCGTGATCTTTCACTTCGTTTTGTTCACTCGCTACGTCCACTTTCACTTTACGTAGAAGCAAGAAGTCTTCTCGCATGCTTCCAATGACGTGCTGCTGTTGACGCATACTGGTCTTACCATGGCACCAGGAGCATAGGCACATGGTTTTGTTTCCCCAGCATGCATGATGTACGCATATGCCGCGTTTGCGCAAAACCGCTGACGCCCTGGGAGGAAAGGTTGGCTCTTTGAAGACAACAGTATGCGGACCGTGAGGCAGCGATCAAGGAAGCTGTGGTGGCTGCATTCGAAACTGCCGACACCAGGGAGAACAGATTTACTCTCCGAACACAACAATAGGCAGGAAAAGTTGAAATTCCCATCCTTCGCCTGAGAAACCCCCGCGATAAATGCTTACGCATTTCGTCGAGTATCAGATAGCGACGGAAGGCATTTCGGCATCATTTTATTTTTGAAATAGACAGCACTGCAAACTTGAAGGGAAGGTGCCACCTTCTGGATGGCCAATGCACAGAGTCCACGGGAAGGAAGCTCAAATAAATTAGTTCTCTACTCTACACAACGGGATCCCAGCGAGGGATGCATGAAACCCACGTTTGGTCTATCTTGACGTCCCTGGAAGACTGTCTTCACCTTGTGGCCAGGTAAAGGCGGTCGGGAGAGGTGGTCTTGTAGGCCAGAGATGGCGAGTGGATGTTGGCGCGTGCAGAAAACTTGTGGCCGCCGATGTCCACGGTGAACTCGTTCTTGAGGATGAAGTCATTGGTGACTGTCTGGGGCACGCCCTTCTCGTCCCTGTTCTCCACAAAGCCCAGGCAGACCTGCACAGGGAACAGTTGCCATGCTCGGTTGCAGGCGAGAGTCGCTCGACACCTCCGCGTCATTTGGTTCGTGATGGTGTATTCGCGTGACAAAAATTTTCTCCGAGAAATGGATTAAGCGTCGTCAAGTTTTGAGGTGACGTGTACCACGTCAAGGATGTTCGCTGATTACCCAAATATACGGAGAACCCGTGACCAGTTTCCGAGATATCCGTTGTCTCGTTGGAATGACTGGACCTTTTCCTTTCGGAGAAGGATTACAGTCGGCGACATTGAGCTGGGAAGAGCCCTTCTTTCGGTTTCTTTACTCCTGCCATTTTTTCGATGGGCCCCCAAGGCTGTTGACAGGTTCATGAAAAGAAAGACTCAGCCGACTAAACAACATGCGACTCTGTTGTGCTTGCTCGGATTTTCTGAACCACCTACCCCTTCTCACAGCGTTTCCTCCTTGCAACTCTATGACATAATCGGTTTTCTTCAAAGATAAAGATATGTCGAGCAAATGTATGCCATTAAAGACTTAGGCCTGGCTCAGACATTTGCATTTGGGAGTGACCGACTGCTTATGATTACTCACGATGGCATAATATGGTAGCACCACCTATCGTGCAACCCTGACCCACTTGCGGTCTGCATACGTTATCCTGAACTAGCTACAGGTTTGCAGTATTTGCGAGATCAAATCTGAACATCAGTGAGAAATGGCTGCTTATCACGTTGTCGGAATCACTGAAAGCCCCCGGTGAAAGTATGACCTGTAGAAAATTAGGAAGTTTGTGTAGACTGGAAGTGGGCCGGGACTACCTGACGGATTGTGCCATTGCATTATATTGTCGTAAGCAGTCATAATGAGGTCAGTCACACCCACATGCAAATGTACAGTCAGCACGGAATGAAACCCGAACGCCGGAACGCGTGGCCGTTGATACAGGCTGCTCCATCTGGAGGGCCCGTGAGAACTAATGAAAATGCGCCGGGGTGCAAGGGTGCGGGTCCTACTAAGATGGGTTCGACCCTCGCGCGGCGCGTCTGAGACTTCCGCGTTTCGCCGGTGGCGCGCTGTAAGCGCCGTCACATCCGATACATTTTAAAGCACTGTCACTTGCTTTGTGTATCGGATTCCCAGCGATATCTCTTCAGCGCTGTCATTCATTATCGCTTTGTGTATCGCAACGACGAAATGAAAGTTGAAACATTTCGTGCACAGAAGACCCGTAGTGCTTGATGACGTGTCACTGGGGCTCTGCTGAACAACGTGCGACGCGCGGTTTCTGAGAAATAGTGAAACGTCATAAACGCGAAATAAAATTTGTTCATTCGCACAACCATCCTCTTTATGAAAAAAAAATGCTGCTACAGACCGACGCGGATGCCTCGGTTTTTATGAGCAATGCGCATGTTTTCTTGCGAGGTTATCAGCCGCTTCTTAAAAGCGAAAAATTGCTTGCTGACGCTCTCTTTGGTAACCGCCGATATGCCAGGCGTATCAACTCCGGAGCGAAATAAATTCATCACCCTGTCTGAGCAGGGCCTATCGCAAAGAGCTATAGCCAGGTTAAGCGGCGGCCCGGTGTCGACCGGGCGACAGTGGGGCGACAGTGCGGCGACAGAAAAGCACCCCGAGTGACGGCGCTTACAGCGCGACACCGGCGAAACGAGGAAGTCCCAGACGCCCCATGCGAGGGTTGAGGACATCTTAGTAGGACCCGCACCCTCGCACCCAGGTCCATTTTCATTAGTTCTCAGAGGCCCTCCAGGTGGAGCAGCCTGTATCGATGGCCACGCGTTCCGGCGTTCGGGTTTCATTCCGTGCCGACTGTATGAACCAGCCCTTATGTGCACTGTTCTCCGCTCAAATATGTAGGACCCATATTTCTTTTTAGAAGCTTTGTATTTTGTGTACAAAGGACTTTCATACAGATCATAAAAAAAATTGTACGGCAAATTGCTGGGCAGTTGTGTTGCATACGTGAAACGTTCTAGCATCACGTGACCTGATGTCACGTGACGTCAATTTCCCCGCTAAATTTAGCGGGAAAACTAGAATTGGTGTGTATATCTGTGACGTCCCATAATGCAACACTGTGTGCTTTGCATTATGGGACGTCACATGCCAAGCCTCACGAAATGTGGCTTCACGAAATGCAGCTTCACAAAATGAGGTGTCACAAAATCCGGAGCAACTAGCCAAAGAATGTTGTTTCACGTTAAAAGCGACTCTAACCAATTTGAGGATTTGCAGACTTGGGAAGCTTAATCCGAGTAAAATATGAGTTTGCTGCATGATTTGTTTTCTGAGAAAGAGATGGGTTCCTCTAAAATTATGCATCTGATATGTATTTTAATGGGAGTGTCCGGTCAAAACCGAAAGTACTTAAGTTTTTGCACTCGTTACATCAAAGGAGACCTTCATATAGACAAACATAATTTTTATTTTGATATATGATGTCCCAATATCAATTAAACCTGTCGTGCGCACATGTTTGTAACTGCACCCTGAATTTCGCCAGTGCCAATGGCTGACATCCATAGCATCTGCGTGACGTCGCATAACGCAAAGGATCTTCGGGATAACAAGCACTGGTCGATGGATGTTTTGTATTTTGTTTCAAAATTACGTAGTCTCCTAGGCTGTTCCATACTGAAATACGTTTCTTGTAGTGCACTCACCAAACCTGTACGAAAAAGTTGCGCCTTTTCTCAGCATGAAGAGCCGAGAAAAAAAGTCTGTCGGCTAACGCAGAATTCGGACGTCCGAAGGCTTCTGCGGACAGCTGTTCACGTAATAACCTGGCTGGGCAAGGTTTTTTACGTAACAGCTGTGTCTCAGTCGTAAACGTTCGGTGCACCTGGTGCAAATCTTGTAGGCCTCCGGAGCAAAATGACGAGAACATACCTGACACGTTTGTTGCTACTGCGAACGCCCGATTGCCTCAAGCCAAATAGCATTCAGCTTGTCATCTTTCGGGGCAAGATGGCAGCTGGAAGACTGCGCTGTCGCGATTAATCATCTGGCAGCACTTTACAGAGCAACAGCGCCGCTTTACAGGAGCTGACATCTCCAAAAAGTCGGCATTTGCAGGTGCACACAAAAGAAAGACATCTAAGAAAGCAAAGAGGAAAGCGAAAGTAACAAACTGCGCTATCAAAGCCAAACCCGCGTCGCTTTCATATCAGTAACACCTGCGACAGCTGCTAAACACACACTACTTCACTTCAGGAAGTCTCACTCAAGCACCTGGGTCAACACAGAAACACTCACTTAAATGAAACAAACTAATTTGGCGAGACAGGCGGGAGCAGAGACTTCAAGCGGCCATGAAAAGGATGGGGAAGCTTTTGTTTGTTACATACGAATCCAAAGGGAGTGCCCGTCTTGTGAACACTTTTGTAAAGAATAATAACTCTCATTACATGGGTGTTTCTTTAAACATAAAAATATGCCGCTCAAAAGGAAATTACAACATATAACAAAGGTTTAACAACCAAGATCTAAGCTGTAAATCAAACTCTTTGCCAATGAAAAGTATAGCAGCCAATGGCTGCTATACGTCACTCTGCGACATTATAGCAGCCGCTCGTGGCGTATAATAGCAACTTTGTGGAGCGCAATTTAAAATGGACAAAATAGCCGGAAACTAAAATTAGTCTCATGCAATAAATATTGCTGTGAAAAATTTTTGTTTCGCGTGGAAAAATTGTTTTTTGACGTGGTTGTCCCAATTAGGCTGTTTAAAAAACACTTTTTTTTCTTTGCAGTTACTCTTTAAAGTTTTTGCCAATTAGAAAATTTTGTAGTTAACATTTTCCAGGAATAGTAGTCTTGTTGCACTCTCTGATTTATAAGATATTAAACCCTTAAAAAGGTGTTCAGGTCCAAGTTCTAGATCCAGAGATACCATGGGCAAAACTTCGTGCTGTGACAGAAGAAACAAACTCTGGAAAACAATAAAGCTCTTTAAAACATGTATGCAAACAGCCTGGATGAGAAACTTGGAGTAGATGTAACCGTATAAATGTGCACTTCCTCGTAATGCTCAGTACCGTACAATGCATGAGTACGCTTGTTTTCAAACAAAGTTAGGTGCGTTCATTACGCGAGGTAAAATTTTTGCCTCCTTATTTACTGGCAAAATAAACGGACCTTTTATCAACAAAAATCGAGCAGTAACTTCTCATCTCTTTGCGCGACGCGCATCACTCCACGATAACGCAAACTACGTCACAAAAAAAAAACGGTACCTCTCAAGTTATGTTTTTTTGCTTCAGTGTGTCCTTCTTCCCTTCCCCCGCTTTGCCCCCACTCTTTCGCAAGTTGTTTTGTTTGCCCACCCTGCCCATGCACTCGCGACACATCTCCAGGATAAAAAGCGCGTGTCATTTCGAGGGCTCGCTCCTCTTACGAAGTGCGAGGAAGGCGAGGGCAGGATCTTCCTTATGTGCGCTTTGTAGGCGAGGGCTTCTCACGCTTTCTTTCTTATATCCGTGCGTGCAGCGCGACCCTGGAACCAAACTGGCGTTGTACAAAAAAAGAAAAAAAAAAGCTCTTTATGTTTCTTCTGCCTGTACTCTTAAATCCTTGGATTGTTTTTGTTTGCCGTCTTTACCATGCTGTTTCGCTTTGCTTTGGCGAGGCGCTTCACCGCTTCTCTTTCCTAACTTCTTGCGCGCGACCCCAAGATCAAACTGCGCTGTGCAAAAAGTTCCTCTCTTGTTTTGTTTCTTTTCTCTAGGTTCCGTGGATTGTTTTTTTTTTCCCCTTTCCCAAGCTGTTTCGTTTCGGCAGCTTAGGCGAGGGCTTCTCGTTCTTATCTCCTTGCGCTCGCGCGCGACCCAAAATCCCAACTGACGCTGTGCAAAAAAAAAAAGAGCTCTTTGATGTTTTTTGCTACCGTTGGATCTTCATTTATTTTTAACGATCTTTACAAGGCGTTTTGTTGCGCTCATAGCTGCCCGTGCATTCGGGACCTGCCTGTACCAGGATAGGGTCAATGCGTTCGATTTCCATGCGCAGAGGGAGGGTCTAAATTTTGACGTCCAGTTGAGGTGCGTTTATTACGCGGCGTAAAAAAGGTCGAGATTTTGAGAGCCAGACTAGAAGTGCGTTCATTACGCAGTACGATTCATTGTGCGAGTAATACGGTATATGCTGTTTGTAGCTTATAGACCAGAAGAATGCTATTCGCAAATAATAACTTTGACCAGTGACTCGAACAGGCTCAGCTACGAGTCAACACCGACCTGGCCGCCGAGGGTGAACCCGTAGCAGGTGGAGGAGGTGAAGCCGACGCGCGGTCCTCCCACAGGATCGGCTCCCTGCCCCAGGGCCAGGGGTCGCAGTCCGGGTCGTGGTCCTGCAGCAGCAGCTGCACGTGGCGGCGACGCACCCCCTGCTCCTTCTGCCGCAACAGGGCGTCCCGACCCACGAAGTCCTTCTGCAGAGAGGACAGCGGCCACGCAGGGTTCAACTACTTGTTACTTCATAAAGCTGCACTCACGGCCGTCACATTCACAACCAACTATGGAGCCTGAAGCGTGTCTCCGACTAGTGTGTCATGCTATTGCCGGCCATGACCTTGGCAGGGTAATGGCAGCGGACGTGGATGTGGCAGACGCCCGGCCTGCTGCAGGTCACTCTGCAGTCAGTCGACGAAGTCAAAGCAGATGCCAGTTGGAGCGCTGCGGCGACAATGGCAGCTCTAGCGTCCGCTCGGATTTTCGCCGGCATTTCTACGACCAATCGGCTAAGTTGCGACACCCGACGGCAGGCATGACACGCCGGTTTGTGTGACGCAATTCCTTGCCACTCCGGGCCATTTTTATTGCGTGGGTGGAAGAGGTAGGTAAGCACTCCAGCCAATTACGTGAGCCTGAAACATTTGCAACAAACAGCCAAGTACAGTAATCCCTCATTATAATGAACTGAACGGGATGGCAAAAAAATTAGATATTAGCAGCAATTGGATAAAAGCGATAGAGCCAAAAGTCCAGTGCCAGCAGCCTTGAAGGTGGACGGGAACACTACAGTACACTCCGACTGCATATTTAAGGGGGAAACTACCCCAAACACCAAACAATTTCTGCAAAAACAAAAGTTGATTTTGAAAAATGCCATATTTACATCCACCAACATCTAGAGAGCATTCCTAAAATGTGGTATTAGTTTACACCGCATAGGTAGTTAATTTTTTATCAATTATTTTTGACCCGCCGATGCTAAAGAAAAGGTAGAGGTTGAAGCATTTTGAACACATTTTTCTATGTTCCACTTTTTGGTATAAATTTCACTTTAGGATCACTATCGTTTTCCTATTACACAAGATAGAATTATTGTTAGGTGGTTTTCTGGCATATAATTTTGTGAAGAACATGCCTGGCTGTTTTTTTTACATTAACATTCTTTTATGCTAGAAACCTACATTTGTAAAAAAGCACAGACATGAAAAAAAAAAACTTCTAATCTTCTTATGAAGTTATACTTATGAAAAACAATGGAATATAGCAAAATAACTAGCTGGGTATGTGCTATGGGTATTCCTATAACTATTTTATACACAAAAATCACAAATTTTTATTTTATTTTAAAATAATAGTTTTTCAAAGCGAACACACTGACTTCCATATTGTAACATTCGTAAACAAGTTTTAGAACTGACATAGGACAATGAAATTTGGCAGGGATGGTTTTGCTGCTCATATAAACTTCTACTGCAAATTTGACTGAAATCAAGGAATCGGTGCAGAAGTTGCCTCTTCTGGGTAGCATACCTAGGTTATAAACATCTCGCTGGCAGCTTTACCGAGTAAAAAAAACAATTAGGTGGAGTTTGCCGATACAGTAAAAATCGTTAATTCAACCCCTGCTAATTAGGAAATTCGGATAATTTGAACTGCCGATCCGGTCCCATCAAACGTGTGTATTAGTCAATGGCGCCAAATGCTCATTAATCCGGAGGGAATGTAGCACGCTTATGGTTAATCCGGACGGATTCGGCAGGTGGCACAAGCTACCGTCCGTTCCAAAGTGTATGACCGCTATCTCTTCGAGGTGCATCACGTGGTTTTTCCGGTTTTTCCATGGTTCTTCGCTCTTCCGGTTCTCCGCGTTACGCACCAGTTTGGTCCTGGAGTCTGGATTGCCATGCGTCAACGCGCTAGTCTCCTGGCATTGAACGAGCAGAAGTACAGCTGCAACGGAAAAGAGTAGCACAAATGACCGACGATCAGAGTGGCGAAATCGCGACACGCTGCGCCGGCGCGCCGATAGCGAGAGTGACTGTGAGCGTTTCGTGCCTCAACGAAGGGTGGCCGGCAGAAAGCAGCCCATCTTAAAGTCCGCATTTTAACAGCTATCTTACCTCAATTTTTTGCCGGCCACCCCGCGTTGAAACATGCAACGTGACCGGCACTCTCGCTATCGGCACGCTCGGGAAAAATAGCGCCGGGTGTCGGCGATTTTGCCGCTCCGGTCATCAGTCACTTGTGCTACTCTTTTTCTGTTGCAGCTGTACCAGGCCAAGAATTTAGCGACGAAAGTGAAAATACACGAGGGCCTTGAAGGGCGGCGTCTCTCGACAACAAATGATGGAAAGGTACGACGTCAAAAGAAGCACTTTGGCCATGTACATAAAAATTGAAGCCGAGATCCAGATTCGAGAGCCAGAAGTTC
The DNA here is from genome assembly GCA_037355805.1 of Ixodes ricinus. Lineage (NCBI taxonomy): Eukaryota > Metazoa > Arthropoda > Arachnida > Ixodida > Ixodidae > Ixodes > Ixodes ricinus. The sequence goes on along the minus strand of JAZHYW010054125.1, from coordinate 33,737 downwards.
AGCGCGAAAAAAGCGGCTGTAGCAGGTGGTGCACCTGAAACTAGAAGAGGCTTTGCTGTGGTAAATTTTCAGCGCACGGGATGCGTAGCTCTGACAGTGCGGAAGCGGTGGAGCATCTAACTGCGCTAAAAAAGCGTTGTCGTCTCCACCCAAATGTCGTCAGAAAGCAGGCGGCAATAACAGCTTTCTTCTCAGAATAAAGGTATGTCACAGGGAAACGTTTTTTAGCAGTTTCTCTTTGTCATTTCGACTTTCGGATAACTCTTACATTTTTGCCGGTCCCATGAGATCCGAATTAACGAGGTTTTACTATAATTTCATCCGGGCATAAGTTCTCCTCGAATTACTCCAGGCATCACAAAAACACAGTCACTACCGCTGCACTCCGCTCAGTTTGAGGAGTACGGTAACACCTCGTTATAACAAAATGGGATATAACAAACTAATGGATATAACAAAGCAATCATAATTCCCTTGCTTGCTAATAGTGGGAAGAAATGGACAGTGGCTATAACAAACTAATGGTTATAACGGAAATAATTACAACCGCCGCTTCAACTTTGTTATAATGAGGGTTTCACTGTAGCTGTAGGATGTTTTGCGTCTCTGCAGTCGTCGGCATGCTTTTCCGAGGAAGTCACATTTGGGAGTTTTACGTGCCAAACCAACGACGGAGCATCTGGCACGCCCTGCGGAGGACTGGGATTAATTTCGACCACCTGGGGATCTTTTGACGTGCAACCGAAAGCTCCGTTACACGGCGCCTTCTCTGCAATAAGCCTCCGTCAGATTCGGGCACCTCCTGGCCGTGATTCGAACCCGCCACATGGGGATCCGTGAGGTCGTTGCTCTCGCCTCGGGCCACCGAGGCGGCTGGCGTTTCCGAGGATGCCTCTCTAATGTCACTTCGTGTTTACCCTGCCAGCATGCAAGGTCTCACCGATAGCAGCATCCGTAGCAGGAGCAACAACGGGAACAACTGCATCAACAAACGCGCGAACGAATCAAAGTTATCCTCGGTGGCTTCGCCAACATGTTTTCACACACTCCTGTAGAGATCATTGTGGCTTTGGGAGTTTTGCGCTGGCTCGGCAGGCATGCTCGCGAAAGAAAATCTGACGGTTGCAAAGCGGCTAGGCGATCTTTCATCTTTAGGTCACGGTTGCGCTTTCTCTCGCATAAGAAACTTCTTGAGCCCGTTCAATACCTTGCTTGTTCTGCAAAATGGTGGACAGTGTCAAACAGCCGATGCCGGAATGTTGAATTTTTTGGCGCTTTAGGACTTGGGCTGATCACTGTTCTCAACCTCGCAGATCTAAGCAACATTTGGTAAACACTCCCAATCTCCCAATCGACGCACGAAACGCGTAGTAGTGCATCTGCAGGCACTGCGCCTCAAGGGCTCCGGAGGATGATCTCTCGCGGGTTTTATCGCCTCAATTGACCCGATTCCGACAAGTCGGGCAGCGTCGACCGGCTGCGGGCGCCATGAGTAGCGTCGGAAAGTGGGACGCTGCACCGCTGCTCCCTGCCCGCATCTCTGCCCTCCATCACCCGTTTCCTCCGTTTTCTTGTTTGCCGTTTGACTCGGTGTAGAAGGGGAGGAATGCAGGGTCTCCGTGCGTCCCGTGTACGCTTGCATGCTTTGGCACCGCAGCTTGTAATAAGCGTGGTCGGCCGCCGATGCACATAGAATAATTCGGTTAAAAATGCGTGCATTTCGGTCAGGACCATGTTGAACTTCAATAAAGCGATAATTCGAAAAGCGATTTCGTATAACGAAGGATTACTGTAAATAAAAATCAGCAGAACCCATCCTTTGGGAATGATTATCTACGTTAATGCGAATAGCATCAAACGGTGCGGAGTTATGCGCGTTCGTCAGGTGGCCGGCACACTCTAGATACGCCAGCCCACTCTTGAGGCGATTCTAAATTTGTTGACACTTTCACAGCCCTGCTCACGATCTCCGCAGCCCAGCACGTGCGTTTGTGTCACTTAGGAAGGCGAGCAAAGCACGCGCCATACGCACAAACACTCAAAATGGTACCGACCAGACTTTCTGGCGTCTCAGCTAGTCTCAACCAACGGTACTCTAAACGGTTGTTTATATCTTTGCCATAGACGCGCTTACAGCGCTGTCACAGCTACCGGTGCGCTGCGCGTTCCATGCACGAGGGCTCATTCCGCTCTCGTGAGGCTGAGCACGGCCGCTACATCACCCTCTCCCGAGCGCGGGAGAGGGTGAGCTAGCGGCGCGTGCTCAGCCTCACGAGAGCGGAATGAGCCCTCGTGGCATGGAACGCGCGCGCACCGGTAGCTGTGACAGCGCGCAAAGCGCGTCCTATGGTAAAGATATAAACAAGTGTTCAGAGTGCGTTGAATGACTGCCTTCATAGCTCTGTGGTTAGCGCGTCTGCCTGCTGATCAAAGGGTCAACGGTTCGAATCCCAGCTGGCGCCGGTCTTTTTTATTTATTTATCGACCCGCGGCATAAGAGGTTAGATAGCCAGATAGATACATAGACGAAAAGTGTGTGAAGTAGCCAAAGAATGCTATTCGCATTAAAAACCGAATGCAGCTCAAAACCCTTCGCATATTCTGTGTCTCCTTGAGGATTAGGAGTTAACAGAATGTCCTCGTGTGTGATTCTGCGTGGAAGTAAGGGCATCACAATTCGGAGTGCGGAAGCGTATGCGTGAAATATTCTCATATGCCCATTAGCAGCATCGCCGTGGTCTCAATTTGCGATTGGTCAAGGGCTCACTGTGACGTCTTTATTTGCATTCATTTTTATTTTATCGACGAAATCGTTGCACTCGCGAGAGTGTTAACTGTGATGATGTTGGTTTAAGAAAGCGACGACTCTGAGCTTTCATTATTATTTTACGCACACCGTCGAATTTGTAGCTTGCAACTGATGATAGTAGTCAGGAATATGCGACTCATGAAGACACGGTGAGGCATATTCTGGTTGTGATGTCACGAGCAGAAAACATAAGAGTGCGCCACTGAAAGAATCTCTGCATTAATAGGTTACGTTCAAAGGTTTTGGAGTGCCAAGAGGGCCAGGAAAACTGGTTACAGGCTTAGTTAGAAGCAAAGCTAGGCCACCTTTCACACATCTCCTACAACTATTTTACTAAAAGAAAAGTTTCTAAAGCATTACGTTCCAAGCACATCTTTCAACAATGCAACCGCTGCCCTTGTTAGTAGCAGCACGCTCTGTATGGTATTTTGCAATATTTTAGCAAGCTGGCCTATAGTTTGTTGCAAGCTAAGAAAAGTAGGACAAGCTTCTTCCACTTTAGCAGAGCAAATGCTGAAGAGGAGACGAGTCCACTCAGCTTTTCTCCAGCATTCGCTGCACTCAAGTGGAAAAAGCTGATCCTGCTTTCCTTACCCTGCAGCAGACTATAGGCCAGCCTGCATCCTCCGGACCCAAGTAGAAGCAGCACTCACGTCGAACTTGACCCTGAAGGCCCGTCCGCACTCGAAGGGCGTGGTGGTGCAGTCCAGGTCCTTGCCCCAGAAGGCAAAGAACTTCTCGATGCGCAGCGTCTTCATGGCGAAGTAGCCCGCATGCTGGATCCCGTACTTGAGTCCCACTTGCAGGATGCGGTCGTACACGTGCAGGGCGTACTGCAGGGAACACGGTGCTGAATGCTGCTTCTTACATTTGCGTCTGAGCAAGATCGAGTGCACTGAGCTGCACTGCTTACTATGAGAGAATGCTGGCAGACTGACGCCATCCATTGGGTAATGCTAGAACCTTCCTGATCTGCCTATAACTAGATGAACGTCTTGCGGTAGTTGCGAGATCAAATCTAGGCACTGTCTATGAGAAGTAGTCACTTGTAACATTGCCAGAGTTATTTACACTGCAAAGTGAAAAGATGACTCGTAAAAGGGCGATGTTCCGGGGCTACCCGACAAACGGTGCAAATGTGTTCCCTCGTCGACCACACTTAAAGGCAAATGTGTGTAAGGGCGACACCACCTTCAAGTGTCGACTTTTAAACCAGTCGCTCAATATTGATGAAATTTGGAGGGTCTATTCATCTCGTTGCCTAAATGCACTCTATGATATTTCATCTGTGTAGGACAATTTTGCAATAAGCTTTGGGGGAGGTACACAGCTATTGATGTAAGTTGCCTCACTGGGCAAGGAAATCTATCATATGATATTGCTGCAGAATATTGAGCATTTCTCCGGTCCATACTTTCGATTTTGGGATTATGACTGTTTTTAGTGCAGTCAGCGTCCCTGAATTGCAAGGTGTAATTTTTCTCGTTATTGTGCATAGTTTTAAAGATATCGACGCCTCAAAGTTTTGTTTGGGCGCGGCCATACAAAACCGAAAGTAGCCGCTCGAGGCCCCGGCAACACTGGAAATCAGCCGCTATGTGAACGTGACGTCAGGATCGTTCTCGTTCAATGAGTACGCAGGCTGAGCGGCACCTACCTCTGTTGCGCTAGCCGTCTAAAGATAGGAGGTAAGCTGATTTGTTTTAATTTTGTATACGTGGTAGTTATCCAGCATATGTAGCAAGAGTTAGTGCGTATACCCAAAAGCTAGTGACTGAAAAACCCGTGAACTCGTGACGGTGCCGTACTCGTCGCTTGTATATCCAAAAGCTAGCGACTGGAAAACGAGTGAACTCGTTCGGCGCCGTACACGGCGGCTGTCGCTGTGCGTGCGGTCTTCCGTACTCGTCGCTAGGCCTAAATTGTCGTCGGGGCGCCGTGGATGGAGCGACGTTGCTCTACGCCGTGCTGCCAGTGACGTACAGTACTGGGGGCCCTCTCGCTTTCGCGCTGCGGGTCAGTCCCAGACACGAAGCTTTGAGGCTCTCCGGCGCGGGCCGCGGCTCCCGAACACACGTGTGCTGGGCTGTACACGTCTGTGTTTTCGTTCTTTTTCCTCAGGCGCGTAACAGCCGAAGTCCAAAGTCCACTCGTCGAACAGCGTTCACCCACGCCTTCTCTAATTTCCGGTCCGTTGGAAACTTGTGAAAAAGCACCTCCGTGTTGCGCAGCGGGTTGTTTGAGCAGCCCACAGCGCTGCAGGTTGCACTCGGTATCTTTCAAGGAACAGCTGGGCAGTCTTGGGCGCACCGATGTGCTCGCTAAAACGAGTCTTGGAGTCCTCACAAGCAAATAAACAAAAGGCTATACCGAAGCTACATGGGCTACAGATAAAAGCAGCGGCTAAACACGCCAATCATAAGCCGAAGTAACGGTGGTAGCGGCTCAGGAAGCGCACTCCGCGCAACGCCCGGAACGGAAGAAAAAAGAGAACGATACTGACGTCACGGCCCAATGTTGCTTTGCGATCGAGCAACCCGCTGGCCGCCCGCTAAGGAGCAGCGGCTTGCGGCGAGTCGCATTTTATTATCGCCATTAGTTGAGAATGCGGCGTCCCACGGACGTAATATTTTGGCTGGGGTCGTATTTTGTGTCACTACAGGGATAGCAGTAATTTATTTCATTTTGAGTTTTGGCCGGAGTTGCCCTTTAACTAGAACTTAAGCGAGTGCGGCTATCTATTTTTACCTTAAAATATGTGTTTTTTTCTATGAAAAATGTCAGTTTGAAAAGCATCCCACATATAGGGCATTTTCTCCTCATAAAAACTTGATTCATTGAAACAATAGATTTCCTAAAACGAAAGTTGCTGTAAAAGAGTGAAACTGAGAAAAACCCGTTTGAAGTTTCCACACCACTACATTTGATTTTACTGGCGGTGGTGGCAACTAAAAGGCACCAAGAGCATAGGTGGTGCCTTTTGCTTACACCCAATCTCCTGCTCTCCTGCATGGCTTTGCTGAATGAGTCCGAGCTTAAAACGCTTTCTTTGAGTGTCATTTTGTTGTCAGCATGTGGACATGGACTGTGAAACGAGTGGAGAATTCGGTATGCTTGCAATACACGAACAAACATCAGCAAGAATGGGCAGGGCAAGCAGCATCGAAATATAAAGCAGACAAACCCACATGACTTTTTATAAACGAATGCTGGTTTTATTCAGTCTTCTGTTCAATCAGGGCGGGCTTTTCGATTCTTGGCTACATGCATAGCCTCTTCTATGTAAAAGCTGGACTTCTATGGTGTTCTTGCCCAAATAGAATTGGCTCTCAAACAAAGATATTTAATGTACTGAAACTGTGAAGAAGTGCTCTTTCCAACGAGAGTATGATCATCATTCTAGGGCATACCGGTGTAAAGCTACAGCAGTTTGAAAATAGGAAAGAAAAGTTTCACATTTCAAAGACATGATTTTGCATCGTCGGCTTACCAAAAATGTTTTATTTCTCCGTAAATACTTCAGATAATGCAATAACAATTTGCAGGAGTATACACTATTAGTTGTGGAACCACAAGATATAAAAAAAGGAAAATCTTTTTTCTCAAAAATTGCATTTTTAGGGTGGTGTCCCCTTAACATCACTGCACGAATGTGAATGACTGTGTGTGAGCTGGATGGTTTCTTAAGAACTAAATTCTCTTGAATTTTGCCAAATTTAATTAGACTTGTAATGCTTGTGGGATATGCCAGCTGAACTAAGGAAGAAATACACACGACAGAGAGAGACACAAGGAACATACACATGCACTCCGCTGGACTAACAACCATTTACTGAATATCATCTTTTCCTTCGTCGACTTTCATTTAATGGATAACTTCTTTTCCTTCGTCGACTTTAATTATTGCCTAGATTAAACATTTTTTTCTCGTCTTCATCACATCAGCTTGACAAACTTGTTCCTCGTCTTCATCACATCAGTTTGAAAAACATTGCATCCCCAGAGGTAACGTCTTCTGTGGGCCCATACAGGCTATTTTACACAGGGGTGTGGGCCTACAGAAGACGTTGCCTCTGGGGATCAACGTTTTCAAACTGATGTGATGAAGACGAGGAACAAGTTTGTCAAACTGATGTGATGAAGACGAGAAAAATTTTTTAATCTAGGCAATAATTAAAGTCGACGAAGGAAAGAAGTTATCCATTAAATGAAAGTCGACGAAGAAAAGATGATATTCAGTAAATGGTTGTTAGTCCAGCGGAGTGCATGTGTATGTTCCTTGTGTCTCTCTCTGTCGTGTGTATTCTTCCTTTGTTCAGCTGGCATACCCACAAGCATGAATAACCAACCTGCTCAGCTTCAGGCAATCACAGACTTGTAATGTTTTGTGTCGTTTCCCCTTTCAATTTTTCTCACGAGAGTGCGTGTTATTTTTGTTCTTTCTCATCGTTTGTTTTGTTGGATCATTTAAAGGGCCCATGAAACGAATTTTGGACTGGAATAAATCAATTTATATTGGGATTTTACTAATAGCACATCGTTCAGTGGGCCAAAAGAAAAAAAGGTAGAAAGTCAAAAGCCTGACTTTCGGTACGAAAATTTGAAAACACAGCGGACTATTTCGTACCTTCTTTCCTTCGTAAGCTCTCTGCCTTTTCACTGTGATACTTCCGCAGACCCCGCAGCACGTCACCGGGCCCCGCAGCGCGTCACCGGGCCCAAACGCACGTCACACGGCACCGGACCTCACTTAATCCCTTCACGCTAAGCTGACATAGCGGTAGAAGCTACGCGCTTACCGGACCAATCAGCCGCCTCCCTTTCATCACCTGACCTCATTCTCTGCGGGTGGGTATGCGCTAGAGAGCGTGATCACATTGCAAAAGTGTGGCTGGCCCAACGAGCACGTAGCTTCCAGAGCACTGTCAGCTTCGAGGTGAACGGGGTGGAAAAAGCAACTTTTGTCCGAATTTTGAGCGACGGGCTAATCTTCTAGGGGACAATGGCTGCGTCCGGCTACACGAGTGAGATTCCGAGCAAGAGGGACTCCCCCTTTTCCGTCTTCTTGAACTGTTTGGTAAAATGCGCGATTTACGAGTTGAGAAGGAAAGCTAAACAGGAAAAAGTTTGAAAAGCGTTTCATGACTCTTTAAATTTACTGCATTGCCCCCACCGTATGAAATGCCCTTGAAAGAGGGTCCTGAAGGATCAATAAGTCGACCGTATAGACATTTATGACAAAGAACTGCAGAGCACCCACCCATGACCTGACGGCATGGGTGAAAGCGGCTCCACCAACCGTGCAACTTACATAACATTTTTGTGATAACGGCATTCACGGGTGGTGCGACCTACACAGCGCTCCGACATGTAAACTGGAAAATATAACAGGGAAGTACTTTTCATGAGAGGACATGCAAACAAAAATACGAGAAAAGAGAAAGAGAGAGTCCAGTGCTCTCTCCACACGAGACAATGAGTGTCACGCACCTCGTTGGGGATGTAGAGCACCCATCCCCTGTCTCCAGTGTGAGTCATGTGGCACACCTTGATGCCGCTGGCCAGGCCAATGTCCAGCTCCTGAAAGGGAACAGCCCGCTCAGTTCCACAACCTTTGAGATTGCTCTCGAGCTGCATCCCGTCGGAACTGTCTCCGGCAGTGCTACTAAGGTCCCGAGCCACGCTAGGGCCACGTGTCGGAGAGAAAACGTTGGTCGACGCCGCGGTCGGAGCATTCTCGAGTTTGCTCAATGCCTCCTTTCTTTCTAGAGTCTGGCCGAAAGGGCTTCGTTCCCGCCTCTTCGTAAGCTTGACAAGTGGCCTTACCCACAGCCACTAAATAATCTTCCACTTCAAAGAATTGACACTCCCCTACCCGACTGTCTCGTGGGTGCCACCATTTTGTTGCCTGGTGGAGAGCGGATGTACTTGGCAATAAGGCGCGATTCGAAAATGCCACTTCCTCGGCTTCAGACGCGGTGCTAGGAAGCTTGGGTGACGTCAACTTACTCCTTCGCGGACAGTTCATTTCTGGAGGGCGGAAGTGCTTTTCCCGTCATTTTGGATAAAGCTTCGGATAAATGGCAACGATAATTTTAAGCAAGCAGGTGTCTGAAGTGTTGTTAGTCCGGATGGCGAGAACGTCGAGTAACTAAGCACTGGCCGAATTCATTCACCGTTGTTTGGCCGATGTGCCTAACGAGTCGTGTTTCTAATATATTGTGTACTCCTTACATTTTCTTCAGAGAACGACTACACTTCGTGGTGCCATTGACCAGCGTATTAAATAAACAACAAAATATCTGAGCAGGGGTCGAACTATAATTGCGACTGAAAAAGGCCGACCTACAAAAGTGGGCAAATTTATTGGGCCCACGGAGTCAACCAAGATGCTTTGACGCGTTGACCGTTTCTCCTAGTACGCCGGCGCAAAGCGGCGAAGCTCGACACCAGGACACCGGTGCGAAGCGGTAAGGTGCGACGCACGAAACCGAGGAATTCTGAAGACGTTATTTTGACACTTTTGGAATATTCCGAACGGTCAAACACGTCGAACAGTAAAAGTGAGCTGCAAATCGAGTCAAAGGGCCAACATCATTTGCTAATTATTTGAAGTTTCGAGTATTCCCACAACTCTAGTTTCCGAGCAACAACCGCTCTCCGTTTGGTGCCTGGAACGCGTTTCAACCGGTCTGTTCACCGTTTCCTCGAAAGTGGCCCCTCGATTTCCGCCCGACGACTTCGTACGAGTGTCCTGTCATCGCCGTCCGCTATTCCAGCAGTGTCCCAGCAGCTGTGGTGTATGTGGCAGAGGCCTGCTCTGCCGCAGGTTGCTCGATCCAGCCTGACAGTCCACGGAAGCTTCGGCAACTGGGAGTTGGGATGCCACGACAACGGCAACGCTCGCATTCTCCCGTGATTTTACAGTGAAGCTGTTTCTTTTGTGAAGCCATGGTTTCTTTCGTGTCGTTGTCAACAAAAATACTCAACCAACTACCATTCATGGATCATGCATTGATCTAACTTTATCTAAGAATCTCTCTACAGTCAGGACGGAAAATCTTAGCGTGTATCACTCTGATCATAAAGCAGTTGTGAATGTCGTTACAAAGTAAATGAAGAGTTTGCGCCACGTCGCATTGGGTAAATCGTCGTAGGTGTCGTTACAACTTCGCTGGCCAACCACCTTCACAGAGTGGAATGGCTTCACAGAGTGGAATGGCTCCACAATTTTTTAACACAGAACGTGTTTTATGGGTGGTCTTCCACGAGAAAATTGTTACGAACGAGCGTCGTAAACGAGCATCAAGAATGAGCGTCAGGAACAACCAATGCGCTGCAAGAGTCACGCACGTTAAGGTTATACAGGATACAGGGTGTTTCTGGAAACGCGGGCCAAATTGCTTTTGCGAAAACCGTACATCGCACAGAAAAAAAGGTTGATGCCGCGGAGGTCTGTGCCAAAATGCCCATTAGGAAACTTATTAGCATCTGGTATAATTAAGCAATTAGTTACTTTTCAGTAATTAAATTTTTCTTATTATTAACATTGAAGGCATGGTTTCAATTATAAACTTCCTGGGCATCAACGAAAATGACCAAATCCACCCACATTACAATGATATAAGGCAGGGGTTGCCAAGCTGCGGCTCGCAAGCCGCATGTGGCTCTTCGCGTGTTAAAGTGTGGCTCGTGGCTCCCCTCCCTACCCCCCACCCTCCCCGCGCCACTCCACAGCCTCCCTCCCAGTCACGCGAGCACTTCCCCAAAAGATGAATGGAACGCATTTTAAATCGACAGATAGGTTGCGGTTTGGTTGACTTGTGCTACTGCTACCTTACATACATTTAGACTGCTTTTGACTCGGATAGATTGAAAGTAGTTGGAGTTTCCTTTATTGCTCTGGACAAAAGTTTGCCCCACTCCCCCTCGCGGCTCTTGGAAGTTTCGTGGTTTTGTTTACGACTCTTAGACCGGGTCAACCCGGCCACCCCTGATATAAGGCATGCGCAGCATTTTATGGTGTTCTTAGAAAATTTTCAATTTGTACGAGTTTCTAGGTTTCGGTTTTTTATTGGAGTGCATCTGCGCACTAGCAAATCTGCTGCCCGTGGCCAAGACGCTCAACGTACGTGAGCCGCTAAGCATCACACCTAGAAGAGGCTAGATTAGAAAGCCTCCGGACTACCACGTGGGGTTTGCCTTTTTGATGTTGGTGTTAGTTTAAAGATGCACCTTTAAGTGCGATGCATGGCGGCGCACGCACAATGTGCATTTTAGCTACAAGGGGAGGGGGGCGAGGTTCCTGGCACGGAGATGCGTTCCGATAAGAAAACTAAACCTAGAAATGCATTCATATTGAGCAATTTCTGGGAACGCCATAAAATGCTGCATGTGCCTTATATCATTGCAATACGAGTGGATTTAGTGGTTCTTAACGATTCACATCAAGTTTTTAATTGAAATTGTACCTTTAAAGTTAATAAGTAAAATATTAATTACTAAAAAGTAATTAATTACCAAATGATGCTGAATGCTAATAATTTTCCTTAATGGGCCCTTTGGAACAGGCCACTACACCATCAGTCTCTTTTTTGTGCGATGCATAGTTTTCTCAGGAGCGATTTTGGCCCGCCTTTTCAGAAACACCCTGTATAAAGCTTACAAAGGCCCATGTCAAATCAACATAAGATAGACACTAGGCATGTGCAAAAAGCGATTTTTTAATTCAAAAAGAATGCGAAGCAAATAGTAACTTTGTACAAATAATTTTTGAATCGAAGCAGATAATTTCGAAGCGAAGCAAATATTTTCCATAAAGATGATATTTTGCGATCACCCCAATAGAACCGGACAAAATGTCCGGTTCTATTGTTCTGTCTGCCAGGATTGCGACATCCAGTGGCCTCACGCTCTTGCTTTCGCGATGTTGTCTGTTGCCATTTCGGGACCCCTTTTGCCACACGGGACACCAAAAAACCCACCGGTTGGCGACGCGCCCCATCCCCGGCACCGCGCTCTCCGTGCACCCACCTTCCAGGTGAAGAGTGGAAAGTCCTTGGCGCCAAGCGGGGAGTCTGTGAGCTCAGCCATCAGGTCGGGGGCCCACTGGCCCATGATGCAGATGGCCGTGTACATGGAAGTCACGTCCGCCACCACGATGGGGCTGTCGGGTGCCACGTGGCGCCGGATCCACGTCTGGCACCGCATCTGCTGCTTGGTGGGTGCAATGATCAGGTACCTGCCACACACCTCCTCGCAATGAAGTGTCGATCCCACGCACACAAATTGCGGAAGCGGGCGCTCGGCGCAAGCTCAGGGATGGTATGGGACGACGTCGCAGCTAGAGTCACTGAATGTTCCCAGAGTATCGGAACTCCCAGTTTAAGGTGACAAGATGGCGGCTCAATCTTCTATCTTTACTGTGGTCACCATGAGCTTTTAGAAAGCATGTTTTTGCACAAAAACAAGCAGAAAAAGCTATTTTCGTATAGGAACTTTCATTGGAGATTCGTAAAAAATGAAGGGAGCACGATGTTTTCATACAATTCTAATTTACAAGGTTTTGCATCACAATTAATATTGTTTTGAAACAACCATGTCTCACCGGTGACTTCTGGTAGTGCACCCCGACCTGGGGGCATCCTAACTGGTGGTAATTTGTGACGCGTCTGCGTGGGAGGTGGGGGTTGGCATCCCTGAAACTCCTTCCACCATATATGTTTTGGCACCAAAATGGCCGATCAAAGCTGTAACTGAACAATAACAGCGGACGCTCTCAAAGGCAATACTCAATCAACTCTACAGTGACTCTTCGAGGCAGCGCAGTCAATGTTGGCAAATAAGGCGGCATACTTTTTTTGGCAACTATACCGGTTAACCGTTGTGCTGAGACTGCAACCAAGGCCGCAAGTGCGAGCTGTGCCGTGTTCCCGGCCGAGAGACATGCCTTTCTGGCGCGAGCGCTCCTTCGGCGGAAGAGTGTTTTAAACCTGCAACCTTGGGCGCTCACGCCTGCAGCATTGTCCGCAGCGGTGAATGGACTATGGCTGCAGCCTAATGGATGTCAAAGGGTCACAATAACCCGACTGCAGGTAAAAGAAATATACCCATAAGTAATCTTCACTGTAATGACTTAGCTTTTTGGGCAGATAAAAAGGGCAAGTTTTGGAGTCGTCTACGAATAAAACGACATTGACTTAATACACCCATGCAATGGGTGGATTAAGTCGATGTTCTGAAGCATTGGACTAACACCGGTGACACCAGAGTAAGAGATGTCCCGGCAAAGTCTTCTATTTGGAAGACTCCTTCGAGTCAAAAGGCAGACCCGTGAAGCTTTAGGGGCAGCGACCTGTTGCAAAAAAAGTATTTCCACATGCAGTAGGGGGAAAATGTGGGGTCTATCATAATTGTAAGAAAGAATGGGAGAGATTACTCAGAGATGAATGAAAGCGTCGCGTCGCGGAGTCGGAAGATGCGATCGGTGTCACCAAGGCACGGCACCGCGGACAAAGTTCCCAGCAAACAGTCTCAAGAGACGAGCAGAAGACAAGAGTGCTCTGCCTAAAGTGAGCCAAGCAACTATATGCTGCACTTCACTGTCTTGATCGGCCTGCGTAGACATACATTAGCCCCAACAGAATGACTGGGCTAATTTATTAGGCCTCTCGCAAAATCGAAGCTATCTTGGCGGCATAGTGCCGCACAAAGCATCTTGGGAGCCCATTGGTCACGGATTCGTTTCCAATTTGCCAACCTCAATTCACGACATCCCGTCCCGACCAAATAGAGTGTTAGCATTTTCGAATATGTGACTTTCCTTAAATTTATAATGCTGTAGTTGTTGCCCATCAATATAGGAAGAATGCGGGGGCATGTTGTTTTTAGGCTCCCGAAGTGCCAGTGTTTGTGCACAGGTAAACACATAAAGAACAAGAAGTATTCCGGGCCGATCATCCTGTTTCATTGTCTCAATGTCCGAGAGTTTTTAAATGATCCATGAGTAGGATCAATCATGCTGCACTCTGGAGTAGTAGCCATGAGACGCCAGAAATGTACGAGAAGCGGCTGGCCGTACTCCTACTCCTCGCTAAGCTTAGGTGGGTCCTTATGGCCGCTCAAGGTCTGTGTTTCAATGGGCGCCCTCACAAAGATGAATGGGTACAATGCGAGAGAGCGCCGACTTTATTTTTGTGTAATGCTGAGGTGCACAACTCTGCCAACGGTGCAATTGAAACCGAAACCATGTCACTCCTCTCCACAGCCAAATAGATCCCACATAACACAACAAAAACAGCGTTGCGTGAGGGCTTTTTTGGAAGTAGTCTATCGTATAGGTTGAGCTAACTGTACCATATTTACTTGCATAATAAATGCACCCCCCCCCCCCCCCTACGAGTACCAGTATTTGGACTTTTTTTTTTTTTTTTTCATCTCCCGTAATGAACGCATTTCCAATTTTCGGCTCTGCAAGTCTCGAATTGCATCCAACACACAGAGCCAATTTTCTTTCCTGCCGCCAAGCGGTTAGGCTAACTCAAGCCAAGCCAAGCTGCTTTCATAATGGCTGCAACTGCGTAGTTGCGGAAGTGATCAACCGTGAAAACGAGAGGCGTGCACACTTGACGAAGCTTGGGTTGAGGAATTGCCCAGCCCTGGACATTCAGCGCCTATCGGATGCACTGATTTTACCAAACACGCCACCGTCTGAGGTCCGTTTTCGGACAGTGAAATCGTGAAAGTGGTTAGGCCTAAAACGGTCGTGTCACTTTCCATGACGAGTGAGCTCCGTAGGGCGCTTTTGCTTCGGCAAAAGGTACGCCGAAAGTGCCCTAAAAGGTTCGGAATTTATAAAGCGTGGTTACTGTGGCGCGCCCCTGACCAGCCGTAGGCGGCGCCTCCATCAGTGGAGACGTGCCACAGTACCTTGCCGTGTCATTTTGGCACCTAATATGGAAGGGTGTGAATGCAAAGTTTACCCTGCGTAATGAACGCCCGCCCGCCCCGCCCTGCCCCGCCCCGTCGCCCCCCGCCCCCAAATATGTGTCAATTTTTTGGGGAAAAGAAGTGAGTTCATTATGCGAGTAAATACGGCACTTTAAATATTTAAAAAAAAACAGTATTGAAAAAATTAAAAGCAAATTTTGCTCAAAACCTTAAAATCCACTGTTTACTCGCAACTTACTACACCTTTTGGAGGCACAGTCACACAGAAACTAAATAGCTTCAAGCGAGCGAGCATTTGTTTTCTGAGGAGCGCTATCCTGGCAGTTTTCCTTTGCATTAGTGCTGACGTCAGGACTCGCCCATGTGAAGCAGACAGGGGGAGCCCATCAATGCAAAGCAACTGCTGTTATCATCCACGTCTTCTCAGCATCGTCAGATTAAAAAGGAGAAAACGCCCGCTCGCTTTGAGCTATTCAGTTTCTGTGTGACTGTACCTCGACGGCATGTGCTTTTTATCTGCGCACGACCGAAGACCCGCTCATTCGAACCGAATCCAGACCCAGTCCATACCTGTTCTTCTCGAGTCGAATGAGGCTGCAGTCGTTCTCGTAGCCTCCCCACTCGTTCTGCATGCCGCTGTTGACGATGGAGCCCACGGGGATGTCCACGTCGTTGGAGCAAAGGTGCTGCAGAAGGTCCACCACCTCACCACCCGGCGACTGGGAGCAGAAGATGTACAGCCTGGTTTGAGCCCCGGTATGGTACCCAGAACACGTCTCCGGCTGGCGTGCTTAGCGCGTCCCTGTTCGGGGTCGCTCGATCTCTGCCGGATGACGTCACACTTTTGTTGCGTTGTTGCCTTCTGCAATCCTGGAGGTGGCACAGCAACTAGGGCAGGTGCTTCTTCCGCTGTAAATCGGTAGCCTGAGAGTCTACGGAAGCTACGGCAGCGAGACTAGTGTTCGCCGACACTTTTGACCGGAACTTCTATGACTAGTGATGGACCGAATTCGCCAAACTTCAGAGTCTTGAAGGAACTTGAGGGAAAGTTCGGCAAAGATTTGGCAATTGTTTAAGCACGCGTGAGAACATGACAAGGCCCTGGATTGCAAAGGGACGCCCTGCAGTCGTCCGGTTACCATCGTACAGTGTAGTACCACCACAGGTTACACCATTTTATTTTGGGCTAGGGAGTCGTGCAGCATCGGCAGTGTTCGGAAAAAGGGCGCAGGCTACCGTTCTCACAGCGGGCACTCCCTGCTCTCCCTCACGTGCGTGCGCACGTGCCCTTCCCCTTGTTTTTGTCATCCTCCACTTTTTTTTTTACGGTTTATTATTATTTTTTTTTTTTTACAACTGCTCTTTTGCATTGTATCTTACCATGTGTATGCTGGCTTGGCGGTCTGCCAGCCCCGCAACGCAACGCAAACGATGTGCTTACCACCGGCGCAATCGGCACACTGGGATCGCGCAAAAAGCAACAAAAAGCAAAGGGCAGCCTGGCTTTGTTCGCTATATCGAGTATCCCCGCCATGGCAGTTGGATAGAAATAGACAACGCTCCTATACTATTACATGTGATTTTCAAGGGGATGTCCGGACTGTTTGATATACCGTAAAATACTGGGCAAGCGCCCACTCAAGATTTAGAGATAATTGCGAAAGAATGGGGGATGGGCGCTTGTCCGGTCATCAATTTTACGTATCAATGTACTGTGCATATTTTCTCAGATCTTACAAATTTTGGAATGGGTGCTTAGTGCGGAATGGGCACATGCGCAGTATTCTACGGTAAACAATAATTCGATATACCCGAGTATAATATATCCGGGCTCGACTGTATAGCAATCCTATTTTCGGCTCACAAATAGTTTTTTGCAAAAACAAATAATATTGCTTTTTAATGCCAAAGCATTAACTGTCTCATGGACTCATGGAGCGAGCCGACGTCATCAGCTTGAAGCGCGAAAACGGCGTCTTAAATCCTTTCTCCAAGTAAAGCCAGCTCCCAGCTATGAAACCACGTGAAAAGCCTAGACACAGCACCTAGTTCCCTCGATCCCAAAGGAGCAAAGTAAAGCTGATGCACGGTATTTTCGGCTTCGGTCCCATTGACTGACGAGCGTCGACAAAACTCTCATTGGCCCCTGCGTGTCAGTTTCATTGATCGCTCACCCGATGGTGCTGCGTGTCCGCGAGGCAGCAACTCCACTGCTCCACGGCCAAGGTGAGCGCGTCGTACGCAACAGACGAAAGAAGGGAGCAAAGAGTGGTGTGCGATCTTTCGCATTCACAACTCATAAGAAGGGCTTAGGTGTACCTCAAGCCTTTTAATTAGCATTATTTTGCAGTTTTCATCTATCCGCATAAAACTAAACACAGAACTACCGTATCATGCTCGATGTTGCACGTCCGACATTCCTAACTCCTAAATAAACGTCCACATGTGCCCTAGCATCAGAAATCTGCGTTTTAAAAGTTAAAAACGAGACGGTGCAAATATGGAGCGCACACTATCGTGCAAAGCTGAAGTGACTCAAATTGCAAAACATGCATATTTACAATACTGTTATCTCTTCAGGTGAAGGATCAGCAACTGTTGCATTCGTTTTCGCACACGAAACGGTGACTGGCAGAGAAAATAAGAACAGTGTTACCGCCTCTACTTCAACAATGTACACACTTGCAGGCTTGCAATGATGAGGCCTCAAAACCGAAACTCGAGTATCATGACTGCGCCCGCTACAACCCAACCTCATTGTCACATCACTTCTGCAAAACGTCACTGTAAAATTGCCAGTAAACACACAAAAATGACACTGATACAATTATCTTGTAGAATATCACCTTATTCAGTGATAATTGTGTCAATATGAATCTAAAAAAACCTAATAACGTTTTATTCCCAAAAGAAATGAAATATCAACTTTTAGGTCTGGTAACAATGTATTTTTGCCGAATCATTGCCAAATCTTTAGAGAGGTTTGGCAAAAATTCGGCTTTGCCAAATCCTAGGATTCGATGGTGAATTTTGGATTTGGCAAAAGTTTGGCCCATCCCCAGGCGAAAATCAGTCCACTTCTAGCTGGATTATGGAACTGGAAATAAGGCGGTCCAGCTGGATTCCAGCTGGACCCAGCTGGAGTCCAGCTGGACCCAGCTGGAATCCAGCTGGACCGCCTCATTTCCAGTTCTAAAATCCAGCTGGACGTGGACCGATTTTCGCCTGGGTCACTATCTATGACTGACCGCTGGGATCACGACATCGGACGGCGCGAGGCGTTAGCTCCCATGATGTAACATTTTGCCACTTCGAGACCACGTTCGACGCATAGGCACGTTCCAGGCATTCCAAGCATCTGGGGCGACTCCACCTCCTCGGCAGAAAGGAGCCCTAGCTCCTTAGCCGCTTGCTCATTGTGGGATTCCCCTCATTCTCAGTCTCTAGAAATCAGTTCAGAACAATGGTCTTAGGGCTGCTCAGTTTTTGACCAGACCTAATTAAAGTGTGCAGCCTCGACGAGTGTTTTTGGACCGACGTCAAATATTTGGCCCTTTTCGACGAGCAATTTAGTTCCCGGGATAAATCGGAAAGGGTCGCTTTTGTTTGTAGGAACAATAGGAAAAAAAACTGCTAGGCAAAATGTTATTCTTAATATATGACTCGATACTCCAAGTATAAGGAATAAAATACAGTAAACTTTCGTTAATTACAACCTCGACGGGACCTCGAAATTTGGTCGAATTATCCGAATGATCGAATTAAAAATGGACAGAAAAACGGTTAAAATTAAACTTCCTTTTATTGCCCACAGTACTCACAGATGGCCTGCTGCCGTCTGCGCTTAAAACGAGTGTCTAAAAGCATGCTCCGGAGAACAATGTAACTAAATGTCACGACCCCAAAATATCGCGCACTAAACTGAAAAAGAAAAAAACAACACAAAAACAAGTTTTACGAGCTGACTTTGACGCTGGGTAGACAGAGGGCTGACTTTGACGCTCAACAACAAAGAAAAATATCAAAAAAATGAAAGCCGTTTACAACTCCCTGTAACGCCGAATTAGAGCGCAGCTCTTGAGGAGGAGGGAAGGCACGGGGGGGGGGGGGGGGGTCACGTGGCCTGGGGGTCACGTGACCTCGAGGAGGGGGAAGGGGGAGTTTCCCCGCTAAATCTAGCGGGGAAAATTTTCCGCTAAATTTAGCGGGAAAATTCTTCCGCTAGATTTAGCGGGGAAAATTTCCCGCTAAATCTAGCGGGGAAAATTTTCCGCTAGATTTAGCGGGGAAAATTTCCCGCTAGATTTAGCGGGGAAAATTTTCCACTAGATTTAGCGGGGAAAATTTTCCACTAGATTTAGCGGGGAAAATTTTCTGCTAGATTTAGCGGAGAAAATTTTCCGCTAGATTTAAGCGGGGAAAATTTTCTGCTAGATTTAGCGGGGAAATTTTTCCGCTAGATTTAGCGGGGAAAGTTTTCCGCTAAATTTAGCGGGGAAATTTTTCCGCTAGATTTAGTGGGGAAATTTCTCGCTAGATTTAGCGGGGAAAATTTTCCGCTAGATTTAGCGGGAAAAGTTTCCGCTAAATTTAGCGGAGAAAATTACCCATCATGCACCGCGCGGTTACGCCGACGCCGACGGCGACGCCGCTCAAGTTGGAAACAAGCGCCTAAGAGCTGCGCTCTAAAAAAAAAAAAATGAAAAGAGAGTTTGTGCTTTTTGACGCGTATGATGGACCGCACACGATGATACAGAAAAGCGCTTTGAGAGCCCGCGCTGAGAAAGCTTTACCAGCGAGCGACTTTGGTGCCGGGCGGCCAAACCGGCGGCGACAAAGAAAAATAACAGAAAAAAAGGAAAAGACAACTCGCGCTTTCCGGCGCGCAAGATGGACCGCACACGATGCTACAGAAAAGCTCTTTAAAAGCGCGCGCTGTCTCCGCGCCCGACCACGTGCTATGTTCTCCGCGCTACTCCATGCCAGATTGGCTGCGCTGGCCCGTGTCATTCGCTACGGTCCATCTCAACGGCGTAGAGGAGCAGCATATTTGCGCACGTTCGGCTTTGCAGCAAAGGGCCTGTGTTTTGCCGTATGTTGGTGGTTCTTCTGCCGTGATGCCGTGCAATGTGAGCTTGCGCGCATTCGCTCGGTCGAATTATCCGAGGCAGAGTCTTTCCGAGTTCAAACTATCGAACTTTTCCTCCCATAGAAATGTATGGGCGCTCGCCGGGACTTTTGAACACGATCGAATTAAACGAAGAGTCGAATTAACCGAGGTCGAACTAACGAAAGTTTACTGTAGTGCAAGTACTTTTCAGATTAGAACATTATTAGTTATTTTACAACACAATGAATTTTAGCGCTTGATGCATGGCTACCGGGTATAAAAATTACAGCGACTGAAACCTTTCCTAGATTTCAACTAACGGCTGGAAACGCTGGACACGAAACTCGCCATGCTGACACGCGCCTTCGAGCGACCCAACCGACAAGATCGGCGTGTTGCTCCACTCACCCAAACTTCGAGCTTTGTGAAAGAAGAGTAGTCGAGGAGCGCCACCCTTTCGCGGCACGCCTCATACTCTGACTTGACTGCGTCAAACCAGGGAGGCTTCCCGTACACCTCCACCTTGGGGGGGGCCTCGTCCGGACCTGCACAGAACGACAGCTTCGTCACTGCCCTGCCGAACACTTCTGTGACAGCGTGGGGAGAAACAAAGCAACTACTTCCAGAAGGGCCCATTGTAAAACTACAGTCAAACACTTTCGTGATGAATGCCCGTACTATGTACAAAAATGACTGTTCAATAAAGTAAATTCCATTTGACTTGCTAAGTGTTCAATGTGCTTCTTGGTTGATTCCGGTTGATTTGCTAAGTGTTCAATCTGTGACATAGTAGGGCACTCCTCTCCCGACCAATCGGTGGAGGGCACCAGTTTTGGCTCTACGTTTCTTCGCCGTCTGGCGCAGAAGCTTTCCTCGCCCGAAAGCGCACCGTCTAACCAACGCGCATGGTTGTGACTCGGAAAGCGTGCCGGAAACAGCAAAAAGTCACGAAATACGCAATTTCCGGGAAGCGCACAACCTATGCGTGCACAAAAATGCGTTAGTTTGGATCGCGCTTTACCACAACGCTCCCACCTTTGGCAAGCAAGCGCAGATGACAGGTCAAAAGAACTACCATCAATATAGCAAAGTCGCCAACCAGTGACTGTGAACAATCCAATTAAACACTGCTCATATTCCGCTGTAAATATTTTGATTTAGTGGTTGTTTATTTTATTGTGTTGGTCCCGTCTGTTTTTTTTTTTACCATGATTTCTATGCTATGAATCTCGCGACAATCCTCGTTTAACAAACAGAATGCACAGTCCCACAAGGCACAAATGAGCATTACTACGAATTTTTTAGGTGAAAAGTAATAGATTAAAAAATTATTGGTCCAGTAATCATCAAAATATAAGTTTGATAAAAACAAATTATCTAAATGTATTAATTGGCCTTGTTTCTAACGTCACTCATACTAAATTTAGTGCTATCGCGTTTCCTAGAACAGTTCGGATGCTGTGCAGGCACATCATTACACCATGGCTCAGATTTGGTTTTGCATGTCAGATTTTTCGTGCTTAAATACAACTAAGAGACCTATAGTACAAATATTTTCACCTGTCCAGAAAATTCCTTTATAACTTTATAAAGACATTTGGTGATGCATGAGATTTGGCGGCCTAATGTACCGCGGCAGTCATTGGGCCTTAATTCAGACACCAGTACACAGTCGACCCCGCATATATCGAACCCGCAAAAAAAAAAAAAAAACGGGAATTAGTTTCATATACTGTGTAATTCGATATAAAAGTTTTCATGAATTTGACTCTCAAAAATCCATTTTCTGCTGACATATTACACAAGGAAATAGTGTGGTATCTTCTGTTGCTTTTTTTTCATTGCATCCGCGATAACAATATTTTTCTACGCTATCATGTACTCCAAAATGCTGAGGCCGCTGCCTTCTATATTCGCGCATTAGCGCCGAACTATGCCGAGAGCACGGAGAACGTTCGAGCAGGAGCACCTTCTCCTGCAGAGCGCCGTTTTGCTCTGCAACTTGGTTTTCCCCTACAGCAGGCGGCTGCGTTAGGGAAAGCCAGCTAGCAGAGCAAGCTGGCTTTTATCTCCTGGACGGCCGCGTCAACCGCCAGGAAGAAAAAATAATATTCTCGTTTGCGGAGGAAGCGGGGAGAGGGAGCGCAGGACATTCTCTCCGCGTTCCCTCCGCAAAAGATTTTTTTTCTTCCAAACAATCGACGCAACCGCCTAGAAAAAAAAAAAAAAAAAAAAGAGTTAGCGTGCTTTGCAGGCTGGCTTTCCCCCAATGCGGCTGCTCGCATTGGGGGAAAGCCAGCTTGCAGAGCAAATCGGCGCTCTTGGCAGTTTGATATATCGGTAGCTGCTGCTATTTTTGTTCGATGTAACCATAGTTACATCGAACATATAGCGGCTGCTATATATTATCACTGTAACATTACTGTGCACAAAAATTGTTCGATATAAGGAATAATTCGATGTAAACGTTTTCGATATAGTCGGGTTTGACTGTAATAGTAAGTTTTGAAGGAAAAATAGAACCCTACTTGTTCGGTTGAAGGAAAGTAACAGTATCACTAAGATGGGACATCACAAAGAGCATTATGTGGTATCATTTTATCTCGCGAGCAAACCACCAGTTAGCAAGAATAAAAATGGCTTCTTAGAAAGATCGACGACACTGTTTTGCTGAAACTTGCAAGCAGTCACTCCCACACGACGCAGAACAGTGGATAAACATGGTCGATCACCAGAGCAAAGCTGCCAAGCAAAATCATGCAATATGTGGCGATAATCAATGTTACCAGATGGCATTGCTCACCCTCTCTATTTTAACACATCTAGGAGTGCTAGTTCAAGTGGGATCAACGCAAAGTAGAAGAGAAATCCTTAGATTATTTGAAGTTGATGAGAACTATTTCACTTAACTGGTGCTTGAAATATACTATGTATACAAGTTTTCTGTTCCTACTTCTTCTTAAAGTCCACAATGAGGTGCGGGTGTACTCAGCGCCTCCCTGATGACAACGCGAGAGTGCTGGAGACTGGAAGCCGGCATCGGGCACAGATATGACTAAGGCATCGGAGCTCAGCGGGGACTCACGTCCTTGTTGATCAAGCATGAGCCCCAATCAAACGCCAATGCAGCACTCGTGCCTGATCTGTATCATGTAGAAAATCCAGCACTACGGCCTTGTGGTCAAAAAGGTGTTGGGCATACCTAACACAATTCTGACTTTGTGTGTAGCAACAAGCTATCTCCGGTCTGGTGTCCATTTGTGTAGGAAGATCGCACCTGGCGTCGAGAAGGGGTCGCTTGAGGTGTAGTAGTGGGGCCGCTCGTAGCCCATGGTCTGCCCAAAGACGGCCCCGGCGAGCTTGAGCCGCGGGTAGATGGGGGACATCCGGAGATCCCGGCCAGTCTCAAACTCCGCAAAGGGATAGCACAGCTTGTAGTGCATGCCTGCACAACACAATAAAAATGGAGGAAAATAAACGTTGAACTAAAAACCCTTATACGAGGCCACAGTTTCATTAGAGATCAAACACTCCAGTTGGTATAGGTAATTCCAATGGTGAGTTAATTAAATTGGTGTATATATTTGTGCACCAATTAAAGTTTTAAGCTAGATGTAGTGTGGAAACCATGTGTTACACTTTTGTGTTACACTTTTTGGGAACATTTAATATGAAACCCTACCACTGTACATATACCATGTAAACTATACACTCAATTAGCGACCCTTATATTTAGGGTGACCAGACGTCCGCGTTTTGGCCGGGACAGTCCCATTTTTAAAGCCTGCTTTTGCCGTTCTCGTCTTTTTATTCCAATAAAGAATCATGTCCCGTTTTCGCAGGAATGCATAGTTTTGAAATTGGCACCAAGCGAGTTGAAGCAAACCAAAACTATGCATTTTCGTTACAAGTATATTTTACAAAAATAACCGTAGGTACTTACCGTATTTACTCGCACAATGAACGCACTCGCGTAATGAACGCACCCCCAAGTCGGCTCTCAAAATTTCGATTTTTTTTTCCCTCGCGTAATCAACGCACCCCCAACTCGGACGTCAAAATTTTGACCCCCTCCCCCACGCGCGCGAAATGAATGCACTTTTCTATCCTGGTGCAGTGAGGTTGTGAATGCATGGGCAGCGTGGGCGAACAAAACACCTTGCAAAAGGCGTTAAAAAATAAAAAAAGATCCAGCGGAAGCAAAAAAAAAACATGGAAAGGAGCTTTTTTTTTTTGGTTTCTTGCACAGCGCAGTCTGGACTTTGGGTCGCGCGCCTCGCGGAAGGAGATAAGAAAAAGAAGCGGAGAAGTCCTCGCCTAAGCGAAGCAAAACAGCTTGCGAAAGGCGGCAAAAAAACAAAAAAACAACGGAACCAAAAGAAAAGAAAAAAAACATAAAAAGGAGCTTTCTTTTTTTTCTTCCTTTTTGCACAGCGCAGTTTAGTTTCGGGGTTGCGCGCCGCGCGCAAGGAGATAAGAAAGAAAAGCCCCCGGCTAAGCAAAGCAAAACAAAACAGCTTGGAAAAGGCGGCAAAAAGAAAAAAGTCCACGGAACCAAGAGAAAAAAGAAACATAAAGAGAAGCTTTTTTTTCTCTCTTTTTTTTTTCCACAGCGCAGTTTGGTTTTGAGGTCGCGCGCAAGGAAATAAGAAAGAAAAGCGGAGCGGAAAGAAAGAAATGCGCAAGAAAGAAAACATGGAGAGGAGCTTTTTTTTGCGCATCGTAGTTTGGTTTTCGAGTCGCGCGCCGCGCGCAAAGGGATAAGAAGCTACGTCGATGTTTCGGGATAAAAGGGCCGTTCATTATGCGAGTAAATACGGACGCAAAAAATCTTACCCCGCGTAATGAACGCACCCCCAACTTTGCATCGATTTTTTGGGAAAAAAAGTGCGTTCATTATGCGAGTAAATACGGTAAAAATATGAGTTAAGCTATACGCACAAGCCCGTGCACCTCGACCGGAAATGGTTACAACAAATTTCAGTTTGCAATAAAGAAAAAGAAAAGTAGCGCAGCTTAGGAAAGGTGCCTGCTTCATACGCAGCGGACCCAGGTTCGATCCACAGAGAATGCTTACTTTTTTTTTGTTGTTGTTGTTTCCAACTCTTTTTTTTTTTTTTAGCGTGTGGTAATATTTAAATTTCTTTTTTACAATCAAAACTGAAAAAAAAAGGACTAATGTTGTCGACGGAACTTTTCTGAACTGAATGGTATGGACGCTCTCCGGACGGTTGGGTTAGCTTGGATTGCCGACTGACGCCGCTAAGCGGCGTGTATGGTGGGGTCAAGTGGGTTAACAGTTTTGTAACGAGCAGCCGCATACTGTCGCCGAGAAGCGGCGTGAATGTAGGCGGGGGATATTTACCCAGAGGGTAAAATTTAGTTCAATATGGTGACGTTTTGAAATAACAGCAGTTATTTCATTAAATATTTTTCTCCCAATCTCAATCTTTAATACAATCCATCCATCCATCCATCCCCCCCATCCCCCATCCATCCATCCCCCCCATCCCCCATCCATCCATCCCCCCCATCCCCCATCCCCCATCCATCCCCCCCCCTCGCCCCCGCTGGGATGTCCTGTTTTGTACTTTGACGAATATGGTCACCCTACTTAGATTAGTGGGCATAGGTCGGCATTCTGGATCTGGGTCAAATTCACAAAGTTTCCCCAAAATTCATTCACACTTTTATCACAAATTTTTCCAAGGTGCAAATGTCACCACCAGTCACATCACTAAGTCCATCAGGATTCAAAAGTCACCGCCACTCAAATCACAGAGGCTATCAAGATAGAAAAACTCACGACCCCTGACATCACCTGCGCATTTCCATCAACAATATCATCGATACCACCAAAGTCAAACTCACAAATATCACCAACTGACAAATATCATAAAATATCACACTCACAAATATCATGAAATATCACCAACTCACAAATATCACAAACTCCCACATAACATGAAATATCACTGATATCAAAGACTCAAAATGTAACGAAATATCGCGACTCTGACATCTTACCATATACCATCGATATCAACAACTCATGGCGAATTCCACTGGTCGTTTTGGAGTGCGCCGGGATCGACTTTTCTGGAGCGAGCCTATTTCACTGGGCGATCAGGTTCGAGACGGAAGTGTTCCACTGGTCGTTTTGGATTAGCTCCGGTCCAGATCTCAATCTGGATCCGAGAAAAGTCACTCCGACGATTTCGGCGGATTCAACCGGGAGCCAGAGGGGCCAGCCCTCGGCGCACCCACGTGACTTCCTTCGCGGGGCATCTCGCCTGATCTCGCCCATCTCGCCTCAGAAGAATTCGTAATGGCCGCTTGCTTACCACTTGGCTCGACAGCCGGTTCGTTTTCCAGGAGGGAGAAGCTTTTGCCGCGCTACGGGCATTCCGGCAATCTTTGCTAGAAGCTCCTGAGCCATTCCTGCCGCTCGTGCGTCGAACACGTGTTAGCGCCGAGATTGTGAAAACGTCTTCGAAACGACCGCAGCGGCCGCGGAAAGGGGATTCCCCGGCCAGTTGAATGACGGGAAGGCATCCGCCGATCCCGGAGCAGTGGTCATGTTGCACTGGGGATCCGTAGGCGGCGCGACCCTGTTCGGATTGTGTGCTCCATTCCCGATCTGGTCAACTGATCCCGGCGTGCTCCAAAACGCCCAGTGGAATTCGCCATCAGAAATATCACGCAGGTTCACCCCACTGTGCTGCTTGCTGTCGTTTGGTTCAATTTTAATATTTGCCGTTCAAATGCCAAGCCAGACTCAATGGCGCTCCATGGCTCCGTAATGACGCAGATGCTGCTTGTTTTTTAATGCGAATAGCATTCTTTGGCTACTTCACGCACTTTTCGTCTATGTATCTATCTATCTGGCTATCTAACCTCTTACGCCGCGGGTCGATAAATAAATAAAAAAGACCGGCGCCGGCTGGGATTCGAACTGCTGACCCTTTGATCAGCAGGCAGACGCGCTAACCACAGAGCTATGAAGGCAGTCATTCAACGCATTTAAACGGTTGTTTATATCTTTACCATAGACGCGCTTACAGCGCTGTCACAGCTAGCCGGTGCGCGTTCCATGCACGAGGGCTCATTCCGCCTCGTGAGGCTGAGCACGGCCGCTAGCTCACCCTCTCCCGCGCTCGGGAGAGGGTGATGTAGCGGCTGTGCTCAGCCTCACGAGAGCGGAATGAGCCCTCGTGCATGGAACGCGCGCGCACCGGTAGCTGTGACAGCGCTGTAAAGCGCGTCCTATGGTAAAGATATAAACAACCGTTTAGAGTACCGTTGGTTGAGACTAGCTGAGACGCCAGAAAGTCTGGTCGGTACCATTTTGAGTGTTTGTGCGTATGGCGCGTGCTTTGCTCGCCTTCCTAAGTGACACAAACGCACGTGCTGGGCTGCGGAGATCGTGCGCAGGGCTGTGAAAGTGTCAACAAATTTAGAATCGCCTCAAGAGTGGGCTGGCGTATCTAGAGTGTGCCGGCCACCTGACGAACGCGCATAACTCCGCACCGTTTGATGCTATTCGCATTAACGTAGATAATCATTCCCAAAGGATGGGTTCTGCTGATTTTTCTTCCTTACATCTTTTCTTTTGCTTTCACATCAAGGAAGGTATGTTTTTCTTTTCGAGCCGCGTTATGTTTATTGTTTTGCAGGGACTCTGAGTGACCACCATATAGCAATATGTTTATTGTTTTGCAGGGACTCTGAGTGACCACCATATAGCAAGCTCCTACTCCCCCTCCCCCCCTCTTTCACCCAGCCAGGAGTTTGTCGCAGCTTGGTTGAAAACATGTATTTTGCATGAAAATGAGTAACCCCGTTCATGTGTGGTGTACCCTGAGATGAGGGAATGGAAGTGTCTAGGGTTGTTGGGCAAGGAGGATGACTATGGCGCTATTAGGACAAGTGAAACAAGCACGGAATTCTCTTGTTTGGTTCATTTTTACAGCGATAGCTGTTAGTGGGACACCTTGTGGTTCTGTGCCATCAACCACGCTTCATATCTAGTGGGGAGATACGCAGATAAAACTGCCTTGAATTTTACAATGCATTCTGTATCAGAAAGCAAAGGGAAAGCAAGTGTGTTGGTGCCCCGTCAATGCACCTGACAGATACAGAATTTTATTTTCTAAATGAATATAGCCAGAAAGATGGTGTTAATAGAGCACATTTGCTTCAATAAACCTTCATTTGAGAGTACACTTCATCTTGTGTATTTCCTTGTCCCTGTTTATTCGGACTTTTCGTTTAGCACGTGTGACTATTTGTACCGAAGGGACGTACGTAAAACACGCTCCCCTCTTATGCAGACAGTTGAAGTTCTCACACCTCATTGGTTCCAAAATGCTTTGGAATTTTCGTCCGGTGTGTTACTCTGTCTAATATGAAACGCCTATGCAGACTCTATGGTGCGCGCTCGCACCTTTACCGTTCACATTAAGTCCATCTGCTCTGAAATAACACCTTAGCTGCTCCAACGTCACACCTTAGCTGTCACTGTGTTTAACCTCACAGGTTGCGCAGGTGCTGAAAATTTTTCTTTTGCATACCGCTCGCTTGTCTGTTTGCTTGTTGCACCCGTCTCGAGCAGTGGCTCGGACTCAGCAGTAGAAGCCGCCGCTTTGGATGCGTGCCGGCTTTGGAGGACAGAGCGCTCGCAAGCTTAGCTTGGGCAGCTGCAGGCAATAAGAAATTGGGCTGCGGACGCACGCGAAAGGGCAGCTTCGCTGTATGTGAGTTACTCACATTGGTTGTGATTCTTCTGTTTTACAGTGATAGCTGCAAGACAGAAGGATAACAACTAAATGCACCCACGAGTGCATTTGGGCTTGAGTGAATATGTGGAATGCGTGCGTGTGTTTACGTGTATGTGCGTTCATCCATGAATGCGTCTGCACACGCATGCACGTGTTTGCGCGCATGATAATGCGTGCTCATGCTCGTGGAGTGTGTGCACACATCTGTGCGCGAGCGTGCGCACGTGTGGGCATGGGTGTGCGAGTGGGCCTGCCCATGTGTCTGTATGTTTGTGCTTGTGTGTGTGCGTGTGCCTGTGTGTGTGATATGCATTCAGGCGTGGGCATGCCGGTGCATGTAAGAGTGCATGTGCATGTGTGTGAGCTGGTGTATGCGTGCCTGAGCATGTATGTATGGCCAGGTGCGTATGTGCGTGGGCATGCATGCGAGTTCGTGCATGGTGCATGTGCAAGCACATGTGCATTTGTGAATGCGCATCTGTATGCACAAATGATTGTGAATTGTACTGCCTCATTTTGTTTCTGTATCAACTAATATTAAGAGTTGAGATTAATAGTGCTCCGTCTTAGTTTTGGTACTGAAAGTTGCAAAACAATAAAGGATGGCTGCAGTAAGTAGCAGTTTCGTACCAAGTTTCATCATTCATCCGTCATATATATTTCGTCACCTAAACAGTGACAAACCTTGCTGCAGTAAAACAAAAGGCGCAGATCTTCGTATATCGCTAAAAGATATTCCTGCCATCGTTGATGGGAGCTATCGTCGAGCCTATGAGCGTTGAGACAAGAGTTTGCGCGCTGAGTCCTTATTTGCATTCTGTATGCATGCTATATATTCAGCACAACTGTTGTTGACCACAATACCCCGCACCAACGGTTTGTAGTGCTCCACAGAAATAAAAAATAAAGCAAGCAAGACTGCAAGAAAATAACCCTGTTCGGATATGAAATCTCTCAGTGTGTACTGAAATGAGACCTAATAATAGTGCCTAATGCTTAAGAAAAAAAAAGAGACATCAGTGGAGGCAGGAGAGCTGAGCGGCATCAGTAGTTAAATAGATTCTCAATCGGGAATCTCAGTGAAAGGATGCCGGGAGCAGCTGTGATAATCCAGGGGCATATCTGTATACAGATAAGGTGATCCTCTTCAACAACATACAGTAGAACCTCGATAATTCGATCTCGGTTTATTTGAAATCCCGGATAATTCGCAAAATTTCCACGGTCCCATGACTTCTCATTAAAATATGACCGGATAATATGAGTGCTCCGCGCGTGCCTACCCGGTTAATTCGCCGATTTGGTCTTCCAGGTTCAATTTTAGTTGCTAGGTGGCGCCAGTTGGCGTCCAGATTCGGAAGCAAAAACAAACATGGCGCGCGTCTTCGCTGCTCCGTTTCCTGCAGAGGTTTCCTGTTTGCTGGTCCATGCGCTTAGTAGTCCCTTTGTTTTTGGGGCTTTGGCAAGTTTTGGGTAGGCCTCGGCTCTCGCCTCACGTGGAGTTCATGATCGGATCGGTGTCAGTAGTCATCGTTGTTCTCGTCGCTGCGCTGCTGTGGTTCGAGCCGTTGCACAGGCCAAAGATACGCGGAAGATCTATCGCTACCACCTTTTGAAGCGGATGTTACTCTGCTACGACAATGGCAAGGGCTATTCCATCAATCTTCTCGGGGCTATATGCCTGATCGTGTATGCGTGGAAACAGGTGAAGTCAGAAGTCATCAAGAGGTGCTTCGAACACGCTGGATTTTCGGAAAGAACGACCGGCCGTGGAGGAGGAGGATACCGCCGGATACCGCCAGTGCTAATGCTAGTCTTGTCCCTGGGATTGACGATGAGGGGAGGCGAAAGCATCAAGGGGAGGCACGGCCTACAGGGGTCTACTTTTTAAATACTTTGCCGATTGCAATTAAACTTTTACCATATGTTAGTTATGCAAACTTGGGAGGGCATGCAAAATTTCAACCAACAAGGAAGATTTTGTGCCAAGTTACGGTGAAATTTGTCATAAAAAGAAGATTGATGCAACACCAATGAAAAAAATCTATCATTCACAAAAAAAAAGAAAAATTACAACTTTTTTTGCATATATGTAATGTTCAATAAGTGATGAACAAAGTAAGGTATGTAGCAATATTTAATATAGCAAGCATCAGCATGAAAACGGGAAGTTTAAAAGTGGCTTCATTTTTCTCTCATATGACTTTTTCTAAAATCAACTTTTTCTTGGTGAACAACTGAAAATTATTAAAAACAAAGTACCTTACTAAATTCTCCAGTAAATTTCACTCCAGAAAAACAACACTTCAGAAGTCTCAGTTCAAACTCTAAAAAATGATAGTTTTTCAAAAATGGAAAAGTGTTCAAAATGGCAAACTGAGAAAAATGTGTTTGAAAGTTCAAACAGTGTTCGGCTGAAAACAGTGCTTACTATATCATCTAAAACGCTCCAGGACCATAGGTCCTGGAGCGTTTTAGATGATATCGAACGTGTGCACGAAATGCACACGTCCAAAAGTTCGTCGTCTCCGGACTTCTCTGCTTTATGTACGGACTGCGCCGCGCTCTGCATCACTTTGCTGGCGGCCTTCGTAGCTGCGTCGTGCACTTTTGATGCTATCTTCTGGGAAGACTTCAGGCACATCGGTGGAGGTACATTCATGCCAGAAAAGACGTTTGGCAACTTGGTGAAACCAATGCCGCAGTCGCGCGCGGCTAGTCCGATACGCGCGGAAAGTTCATTTTGGCGAGTGTCGCCGATGTTCGACGAGTGCGGTGCGCTCGCCACCTCTCCACACGACGGGCACTCGACGATAAACCCGAGGAGCGCACCTTTGCCACTTTCCTTTAGCTCCAGGCAAGACCCGGCACACTCTGGGCACAGCAGAGCTCCTACCAAAGCCTTGGCACAAGAAACTTCGAGCAAGCGGTAGCCTTTGAGTTCGCCGCTGTCACGGCTGTCACCTAGGCCTAGCGGCTCTCCGGAGCACTCATCCCGTCGTAGCATTTCCATCTTGCGCTCAATCGCGGTCAGCTCATCTTCCTTTGGGGTGTCAGGAGTTGGAAGCGGCGACAGAAGCCTCGATTGTCCCGCGCAGTCCGAGTCTTCAGGCGGCGATGGGCCAGGAGACGGTGACGGGCTTGAAGACGGCATTGTTCCGACGACTCCGAGACGGCGGTGCAGCGATTTTGCGAGGTCGACCTCCTTCAATGCCTCTCGGTTTTCCACGCTTACGCTTCCGAGCACCAAACGTAAACGACTTCCTGCCATTCACCGCCGGCATCGTATCGATAAACTTGAAAACCGTAAAGTAAGCAAGGGCGCGCTACGCTGGTAGAAAACGAAACAACTGAACTCGGCAGGCGATCACGCGCGCGAGCGAGTGTCTTTTTAGTCACGTGGCTTGTCCGAGCGAATCGGAGCTCCGTATGCGTCGAGCTGCCCAATAGGAGCGCGTACAGCGTTTCATAGCTCTTTCCGAAGGATGTTTTCGCGGGGGTTCTCTCGCCTGAATGGACAGCGTTGAACAATAAGCCGGAGCGTAAACAAAAGAGAAAGAACTGCTCTTTCCAACGAGGGGTCCCACGCCACGCTAGGCCTAGCCAACGAGCGGCTAGCGCGCTTTGAAATCGGCAAACGCGCGGGTGTGCTCGCGTTTCTGGCCAGCGCGCGCGGCCGCCGACGTATCGAAAATAATTTATTCCGGAGTAAATACTTTACGCACGAGAATAAAAGTTTGTGAGAGCATTCTTTATGAGTTGTAGATGATGATAAAACTGATTTTCAAAAACGCGTTTTTTTCGAAAAACTTGCGATTTCTAGGCCGTGCCTCCCCTTAATTCATTTTAAAATTCCTTTTCGAGACTTTTTTAACAAGATATTGGTATGTTCCATGTGATACTGCTCTTTTGGACACATATAGACCAAAAAATGAGCGCCGAAATTTCGTTGTAGTATCCCTTTAAGAGTGCGGGACGAGCGCCTCCCACAAAGTTCTCCACCCCTTTCCACTTTAGCAGAGCGAACGCTGGAGAGGAGGTGAGTCCCTCCTCGGCCTTCTCTCACATTTTCGCTCTGCTAAAGCGAAGCGAGTGGGTGGCTGGTACCGCACGTTTTACCAAATACTTCTGGAAGAGTGATTTTAAAAATGGTGGATTCCGCTTTGATGATTTGAGGTGAATAATTCCAATGCGAATAAGGATTAATGAGCAATGAAAATGTACAGCTAGCAGCAGAGGCAAATTTAGAAAGGGCAGGGGGGGGGGGGAGCACGACCACCTCTCTTTCCCCTCCCCACCTTAAGTCCCCTCCATAATTTTTTCAATTGAAACAAATTGATACGCACCAGCCAAAATGTCAATTTTTGGTAACATAGCATATATTGGGTCAACAAAGTAGGTCCAGGCAAGCGTTTCCGCCATAACGTCATATCTCAGTAGACTCCTCGCCCCCCCACCTTCCAGCTGAATGCCTACTGCATCCCCCCGCCCCCCAGTTTGATCCATAGTTTGAAATCCAAGTTGGACCCATAAATCTGCCCCTGGCTAAGAGTTGAAAGTGTGATTTGGACTGGGGTTGTTCTCTTTCCGATTTCTCATATTTCATATCTTCTGCACTTCCAGGAAGGAGAAGAAATCTAAAAAGCACAAGAAGGAAAAGCACAAGAAGAAGCATAAGCACAGAGACCGTCGGTCCCCCAGCTGATGCGCGGCAAAACCGAAACTCAAGAGGGCAAATGGCCAAGCGACTCATACTCAACAATACACCTTCATTTTATGTGCGATGCATTTCGTTGCTATGTGTAATAGATGTTTTTTTTTTTTATATAGAAAATGTTTTTAGAAGATAGACTTCCAGATGAAATTAATCTTCTAATTTGAATTAAAACGTTTGCAGTTGTAAGAGAAAAAAAATATATAAATGTGCCAATGTCCAATTAGACCAATTAAACTTTTCAAAAGGTGTCCTTAGGGGGTGCATTTATAATGCTCCAAACTTGTGAGTGCAGGTTTCAGGAAAAAAATTCAATAATAGAAAAGCAGATTATTCTTATGCATGGGAAGAAAAATGAAAACAAACTATCTGGTT
>JAZHYW010054123.1:0-48177 GCA_037355805.1 Ixodes ricinus | reverse complement strand
GTACTTCCACCGTTCCAGTTACGTATTGCTAGAAGTTGTAGGCAAATTAAAATTACAAAAACAAGCAAGAAATAACCTCCATCATGACGTCCTTGGTTGCTTGAGTGGCCGTGAACTAGGCCGAGGGGTGGTGAGCTGAGCGAGCGCTCACGGCTGCCGTACTCCGTGTCGACGGCGCGAGAGGGCACCACTAAAGCGTGTTCTGGATAGGCTGTATGTAGCGGACAGCTAGAGCGGCTCTCACTGCATTTGCTGCGCGATCAAACACAAATTCGACATGACACTTCATTGGCCACAAATCGACAGCAAACACGGGTAAAGATCAGTTCAGAATGGGAGCCACTTCGCGCTGCCATACCACGAAACGGCCAAACCGCAAGACAAAGCTGCTCCCCGAAGGCCTTGGGAACGCTCAGGAGCCGGTCGGGTCCTTCGGTCCCTACGGCCGCAGCGCCGCCGCGTACATCCGGGACCTTCCGTGTCGGCGCCTGATCCCACTACCTTTCTAGTAGACGCCGCCTTTTCCACCGCTTGTGTGGCGGGTATGTCGACGGATCATTTCTTGTCTCCGTACTTTATAAACTGCATTTGTTTCTTTTTCTGATCTCAAATACTGAACAAAAACTACTTTTATAAATAATTGAAACGGTTCGCGCCTTTATATTTTGTATTTCGACTAAAAGAAGCTTTTAGCGGCTCTGACCAGTAGTAAGCCCAGGACCTAAGACGTCACATTACGCGCGCTTTCGGTACCAAGGGTCGCCCCGTCGGTGGAGGAGGTTTCCGCGTCGTCCGGTTAAAATATGACGCACTGATATTTAGTGACTCTCTCCGTGCCCGCGGGCTTGCCCGAACCCCAAGAGACGTGGAAACCGCAAAAAGGTAGACGCTTAATTATGATTGCAGGGCCCCTTTAAGGCCCGTTCGTATACTCGCATTTGCTTATGACCGATCCCTCGCAATCTCGCGACGAGAGAACGCACTGCACACGTTGGTGCCCTCTATGAGCTGACCCTGGAAGTAAATTTTGCTGGACTGAAGGTGTGAACGGTATTTACGAGATCAAATGTGCCTACTATCTGTGAGGAATGGTAGAATATGTCGGAAGTTTTTCGAGCATAGAAGGAACGATGCGCAAAAGAAAAAGGAAAATGTGTGGAAATCACTTTCACAACTACCCGATAGGTGGCGCCAACGTTTCTCTCGTCGTAAGAGATTCCAAGAGGTGTTAAGGCCCTCGGTCGGAAGTGGTCGCAGTTGCGTGAACCAGCCTCTAGAGTACGAGATGCAGCCCGAGCAGAGCAGGGAGTTGCCAACTGCACTCTACGGCATGCAATCGCCGACTGTTTTTGGAGCGAGGAATGTCTCCCACGTGTGCTCGACGGCAGCAGTCTGGACTACACATACTACGATGGTTTTTGCTCGCGGGATTCGCGTTGAACTTAGTTGCACCCAGCGGCAGCGGCGAGTGCGGCGGTGGGTCGCAGAGGGGGGAGCGTCGGATGTGGCTGCAGAACGAGAGTGCCGGGCTCGTTAGCAGCGACTGGAAGCCAGTCGCCATTGTGCGGTGGTCGTACCAAAGATTTAAGCGTCGGTTCAGTCGGCCATTCGTTCGGGCCAGCGAGAAACGCTCGCGACTGACTGCTTTCAGGCGGAAGTGAGCAAAGGCGTTTCTGATGGAATGCCTTTGAAAAATGCTGGAGGTGGCCATCTTTTTAATGCGATAGCTTTATGGGCGACACTTTCCAGATGTTAAGTCCTGTGTCGCTAGTCGTTATCGCTGCGCGCGCGAAAAATGGAAAATCTTTTATCCCTTTCCTTTTCCGTGAGGAGAGGGAGTTCGGGACTCCGTTCGCCGTTCCCGCATGAAGCGAGATAGGGCAAGCGAAGAGGGCAGCTCTGGCTTCCTGCCAAGAATTGCGCAACGAAGGGTGAATCACCGTGTTGTCTGCTCGAAAGACTTGTCAGCGGTGGGATTCAGCTGCTATGCGAAATCTCATTTCGGCAGTACCCAGTTGCTACGTGTCAACTGGTGGCAGTTGTCAGTGGCGTCCGCGACGCGCGAACCACGACGGCTGAGAATTAACCATCGTCGCACCGCCACGTCCTCAGGTCCATGACAGCACCATTCCACCCGCATTGCGTGACCATGCTACAAATTTCACTTTCGTTTCTTCGCGCATTGCGAGTGAAAAATACAACTCTTTTATTTCGCTCATTCGTGACTGACGTGTTTCGATAAACAACGAGCACACCTGGATCAGTTTTTCTAGTCTAATAATTTGAAAGCCGACGGTTTGTTACAACAAGCTGAAGGTATACTTTCTCGACAGGAAATCGCGCACGACCTTTGACACCACCGGACGTGGCGTAAGAAAATCGGACCCATCATCATTGACTATGCCAAGGTGAGGATGCTACCTGGTGAACCATCGTGAAAAGTGACTCGTTCGTCATGCTGGCGCCTTTCTTGGTGTCTCACTTCAACGAGTTCAGTCCAAGGTGACCCTCAAGTACGACTCCTGGCACAAGGAGGTCCTTGGCAAGTTCGGCCAGCTGCTTGCAGTGACATGGCCCAGTTCCCAATACTGTGTCCAAGGTCAGTCTTGTTCTACTGGTTGCGTGTTGACAGCTGTTACTTTCAAAGCGGAATGCTTCTACGTGATGGTTTCCGAGGCTAGAGCATTGTGAAAAGTGGTTGTGAAAACATGATAATGCTGCCTGGGCCGAGTTTGCTTATCTTGCGGACGCGGCTACGGCTGCGGCCAAGAGGAATTTTTCTGTCACGTGACCAGCTGCACGGGGAGAAAGAAGTACCTAGCGTCCCTGCCTAATGGCGGAGAAATCTCGTGTCACTCAAGCACAAAAGCCTAAGTTCGCTTGCAGAAACTGACTGCAGGGACTTTCAACCGGAGTCAATTGAGCGCCCCTTTATACTGTAGGAGCGGCAAGCTAAGAGGTAAGTCCGGCCAGGGAAGGTAAATATGAGCCAAAATAAAAAAAAAAAAACGCCGCGAGATAAAAGCGGTGCCAGTACATTCATATACCTACGCCAGCGCCGCTGGCTCGGCGTCTTCTGCTGTCGTCGAGAGGTTAGAGCGCCAGTGCCTGTCGTCGCGGCGTGAAAGTTCCGGGTTCGAATCGTGCTAGAAACTGCTCTTTTTTTTTTTTTCCAAATGTTTTTGCAGCGTGTTTTACCCCTTACCTTTGTGATCCTTTTCACGAATCATCCACCTGCACTAGATGCGCCTTACACTGTTTTACTGTTGGACCCACCTGTTCAACGCGAAACACAGGGAAGAAAATAAAAAAAAAGTCAAGTTAACGCGCTAATACAGTCGTTTCATAACATTCATTAAAAGGAAACAAGATAACAGCGTCGGTACTGACTTTCACACAAAAGAAGCCAAAACAATCGTAATTTCCCCAACGACTACAATTTTATGTGTTTTTTAAATATGCTAGCGTTCTTGCTACGACTGCTTTCCAATAACAGGAGGCGCCTATTTAGTACTAATAAAGCTGCAGTTGCGGCAATTAAAAAAAAGAAGCTTCCACAAAATAAGCAAAAAAGAAAAAGACTAGCAGCTGTGGATGCATTGATTGGTAATCCTACGAACTAAAGGCAACAAGTCAACGTCCGAGAAAGTAGAACAAAATAAATGAGATCATACCTTTAACACATGGGATGTGATAAAAGGTATATTTTTAATCTTTACATTTTCTGTAGCAATCGTTTTAACAATATTAATATTACAAAGCAGTTGTACAGCAAATTAAAGTACTTGTTAATTTTAGTTATAATAGCAGGCAATCCTGATAATTAAAAATGAATCAGACGTCGACATATAAAACCATCTCTGTATGAAACACCTAAAATAGCTTTTGATCAACAAATAGAAGTGAGTAGAGCAGTTGGAAAACGGAAGCAACAAATTCTAAATTTGGCGGCAGTTACACTAATGATGAAGAGGCAGACATGGGAAGATGAATTGTCAACTTTCCATAAAGTGCTGACAGATACGGAAGTATGGCGGAAGTTGGCAAGAAAGCCAGAGACATGTACGCTCTTCCGAGGAGTTATGAACAACGGACTGGTAGTCAGGCTTACCCACCCAATAATTTTATGAGCTGCGTAGGCCTCGTCTGCATTCTTAGTGGAAGTGCAGGCAAGTACAAAGAAAAACAGAAAGAGACAGTTTCTGACGCAATTTGGGCCTGGGACTTTCACGCTGCGACGTCAAGCGGCGCTCTAACCCCTAGACCACAGTGAAGGCGCGGGCCGTTGGCGCTGGCGGAGGTATATAAATACTGCTGCCACCGCGTGGTTTATCTCATTAGTTTTCTTTATTTGAGCTCATATTTGCCCTCTTGGCCGTAGCATTTACCTGCCGCTCCCTACAGTATAAAGGGGCGAGTCAATTGGACTCCAGCTGAGAAGAGTCCCCTGCAGTCAGTTTCTGCGAGCGAAGCCAGGCACGTGCTTGCAGCGCGATCACGGTTTCTCACGCCACTAGGCAGGGACACTAGGCACTTCCTTGTCCCTGATGGGAGCTGGTCACGTGACCGAAAAATCCCTGCTTGGCCGCAGCACGCGCCGCATGACCGCTTAAGATGAGGCAAACCGGCCCTGGTGTCTTTACAAGAAGTGCTTTGTCTCTAGCCAAGAATCAAACTGCAGCCCTCCGACCCCGTAGTCAGCTGCTGTATGCCTGTGCCAGTGGAGTGCCTCCATTTTAATTTTTAGCGTGCCAGCAGAGCAACTTGGATGTGTCATTGCAGCTGCTATGTACTTGTCTTCCTGCAGAAGATTGAAAAGGATTTGTCTCCCTAATGTCGGAGGGATCACGTGACGTCACGGGATCATAGTTATGTGACACTTGTGACCACGGTAGGTGTCACGTATTCACCAAAGCTGCGTGTCACTTCACGTGGTGGTCACACGAGTATGTGGCTTCAGGTAGTGTTATGGTCGCACGAGCTCATGTCTTAATGTGGGCATCACGGTCACGTTAGCATGTGGTGAAACTTCACATGTGGTGCAGGATCAAAATTGCCCCATGAGTAAGAAAGTTATGATTCAAATATTGATTTAATAGGAAAATATTTCTCTACTCACCTAGATTCTTTGCATAAACTTGAGAGACAGTGTGTTCTGTGTGACTTGACCCCAACAAGTCTGCACCAAGAAGCTGAGACGTACACAATGCAGTCTGTATCACAGCTTTAAGCAAAAAATGAAGAGAAAGTTTTTTTTTAGATCGATAAAATTCTTTTTCACCGGACCGCATTTTTCTTTATGTCTTCTTCAGTTCCGACTTTTCAGCTAATTTGTAAATGACTCGTCTCGGTCGTATTATTTCAAAAGCGGTCAATTTGGCCTTGTGCCGCTAACTTGACCTCGCGAAGAGTGACCTTGCCTTTCATTACTGAACACAAGCTGATGTCACAGTCAGATTTATTACTGCGTGCATTCTGCCAGTGGTCACATGACCAGATCTAAGTGGTCCGGCCTTATCTGATGTCCTAGCGTTTTTCATTGCGACGTGAAATGTTTAGTGTGTTGATTACAGCCACTTCGTAAATGTCCGGTGCGCTTTCAGTCTCGTGGAGAGCTGGAGCAGCAGTCCATCGACACGGCCAGCACTTCAGACGCGGTGTCGTTCATCACGTACGTCCAGTCGTTGAAGCGCAAGATGAAGACGTGGGAGCAGCAAGTAGAGGTGGGCCCTTTCTTTTTCAAATTAAAATTTTTCTTTTCGGGAGTTTGGTTTGTCTGCAGTGTGCTAAAGTGCTTAGAGAAAAACCGGCTCTCGTTGCATTGAACCAGTTTTTCGTCGTAAACGTTTTGGTCAGGGAGGCTGTCAAGATTCACGTAACGATATTGAGATGCTCATGACAGTAAAAGCTTGCCGTCCCAGTCAATCCAATGCTGCGAACGTATCTCATGGCTAGATGCCTCACATGTTTGCACCCCTCCCGTGGGTCACATGACACACTTACGGCGTTGG
The DNA here is from genome assembly GCA_037355805.1 of Ixodes ricinus. Classification (NCBI taxonomy): domain Eukaryota; kingdom Metazoa; phylum Arthropoda; class Arachnida; order Ixodida; family Ixodidae; genus Ixodes; species Ixodes ricinus. Next base: position 42,166 of record JAZHYW010054123.1, on the reverse strand, counting down.
ATTTGCTTCAATGACTCGTCACATCCTCTGTGGTCCATTGCCACTTAACCTAAAAACCTGCTTGTAGCGTAGAATTTATCTCCCCCCAGTTTTTGCCCATAAAATTTGCCCTCGTATTATAAACAGATTCGAACGATTCTTAAAGGGCCTCTGAAAAGAAAAATGTTTTTTTAAACAGAATCTGGTTGGGACACGTAAGTCAAAAAATAAATCAATATTGTTTTTAAAATATTTCATTTTTGTGTAAAATTATTTTTTTGACACTGAGTGTCCCAATTAGATTTTAAAAAAAAATGCAATTTTTGTTTTCAAGGCGCTTTTAAGCTTTGCGGGAAACATGCGAACTAGGGCTTGCGCAGTTTCGGTTTTAGCCATCATCATCGGCGGAATTGTGCGGTTGTGTCACCGCCCGGGATAGCACTTTGTGCACAGTCACCGAAACGTTTTGGTCTCTGTGTCCTGACCAGGGTGTAAGATGGATGAAACGATTGCATGTAGCCGCTCAACGTCTATACAGGAGAGGCGCTGCGGTCAAATGCGTATATAATCGCGTTAAACTTTGCATGCATTTGCTCAACGTTTATAGACGAGAGGGCGCTGCGGTCAAATGCTCAAATGCGTATATAACCACGTTCCATACCCACATTCTCTTTCTGACATGGATGAAAACGAACGAAAGGCTTGGCATGCTGCGGCTCATGCCTACGCGGACCAAGCACCACCAGAGCTTTGCCCCAATCAACACTCATGCACCGCGTGGAGATGCGGTCAATTTTTGCTTTTGGTTCCGTTTGTTTTGCTCCCCAATGTGCTTGGAGCAGATGAATCTGGCAAAAGCAGACTAAATTGATATTTCTAGCCGTGTTTTGGCGCCTGGGGACGGCCAAGATTTTTGAGGTACGGGTCGCTGAGTGTAGTGTTCCGGACTGTCGGTAAGGTTACGGCCTGAAGAAAGAAAAGGCGTTGATAATAACGCGGGCAATGTTGAGTTCGGCCGACCATGTCATGGTGGAGTGCGGTGTGAACGCGGTGCAGTGCCATGGCGTACCGCTGGCTTCAAATCGCGTCCAACTAAAACTTTGCCTCACTTGCTTGTAAACAGCAGAAACTTGTAAGCTAGATCCATCGAATACATATTTACGAAATAAATTGCCAGTTGGTCTTGTTGCCCGCGCAATTAAGGAGGATCTTTTTGTTTTTTTGTTTCTTTCGCGTGGTGCCATCTATGGGAAGTGCCGCGAATCTTCCTAAAGGGTGGACATAATCAGGTTGCCAAATCGGCTCACTTTTCTCCTACCTGCCTATCTTGTACCCTGGTCCCGCCAGTGCGGCGACGTCTCCAGTTCTTCCAAGACATCCCTCCAAGCTGCATGATGGCATCATCGCGAAAGCGAGACTCCTTCGCATGTTAAAAGAAAAAATGATCTTGGTACGCTGAGAGATGCTCTCGGCGACTGACAGTACAGCGAACTGATAGTTGATGTTTAACGATAGCTACATTCTAAAGTAGGGAAACCGAAACAAGGTCTTTTCACTTGCAAGGGCACAAGAAAACGTTTCTGGGGGAGAAAAGGAAGTGCCAATACTGTTCTGTACCTGACTCCGTTCGTACAAGGAATAATGTACTCTACACCTCTGCCGTAAACACTGAGCTGCTGCAGGCAAAAGCATGGACCTGCGTGTTCTTGGGTTGCAATATATGTGGAACAAACTTTTTTTCGGGGGTCCCGGATTGCAGCTCGTATTCTATGCGGGTTTGTACTTTATGCGGTTTTTAGGCCCGGGAATACTTGGAACGGCCCTCTTTGTTAGCCGAAAAGATCCATAACCGCCTTCTGCGGAATGAAATGACGCGGCCGAGCACGTACCGGCGACCCGTCCGACACGCGTCCTTCCGTCTTGTGGTGCAGCTGTACAAGGAGGGGCAGCGCATCCTGGAGCGCCAGCGCTTCCAGTTCCCTAACTGGTGGCTGCACGTGGACAATGTGGAGGGGTGAGTGCGGCCTTCAACGAGATGATGCGCCGCAAGGACACGGCCATCTCGACCCAGGTGGCCAGTCTGCAGATGAAGGTGGTGGCCGAGGACAAGGCTGTCGAGGCTCGCACCACCGACTTCCTCGCCGGCTGGGAGAAGAAGCAGGCCCGTGCAGGTAGGGTGCCGCTGCTTCCTGGCGACAAGTATATTCCGTTGCGGCGGGTACACGCCGTCTCGCGATGGGTAACCTCCATCGCAACGAGTATTCAAGTAGAGACAACCATTGTTGTGCGAGTCATGTGCTACGCGCGAGTGCTCTGCCGCGGTTGGCTTTCAAGAGCCGCCCATTTCGGTGCTGCGCCGCCATTTAATTTGCCAGTTGCGCGGGGCAAAGGTTCTTGTCGGCGCATTGCTGTCGCTACTTGTAAGACGGACATAAAAACGTGGAGGGTCTTTATCTGGAAAGCATCTCTAACCGGTGCGCTCACCGTGCCCTCGTTCGTGGTCCTTCGCTTTCCGCTTAACGGTGTCGCATTTGCGTCACGCTCTTGCCTACGCGATCCCGGTGATGGCGCGGCAGCAGAGGTGTTTCCGTCAGATGCCCGTTCTGCCGTAGGTCGTTTTCCAGCTCGACGGTCTGCGCAAGCTTTGGCAGCCGGGAGTCGGGATGCCTGGGTGATGGCGACACTTGCGTTTGGCTGTTTTCTTGGCCGGAACTTCCGCGGTCAACAGTCGGGTTCACGAGGTCCGACAGTGTAACGTGTCGGCTCCTGCGACGTAATTTATTTGACTTTTCAAGACCACCTTCGATTGATTGGGCAGTATAGGACACTAGGCGCGCGAGTCAAATGTGCGTTCCAGGTCCATTGTGACAAGGAACACCGTGGCTCTAGGGCGGGTGTCTGGAAATGAGATGGGGAACTTGGTGATGCTCCCCGGCTGGCGTGCTTCACTGCTTGTCTGTCTGGCTGCAGGGTTCCCTGAAGCCCAGTGATGCCACCAGCCAGCTGGCTATCTTCGAGTCCAAGTTCAGTCGACTGAAGGAAGACAGAGACAATCTGGTCAAGGCCAAGGAGGCCCTCGAACTGCAGGAGCCAGGTAACCTAACACTGCAATAACTCATATTCATTTTTTTATTTATTTTATTTTTTGTTTTGCCATGCAAGGTTGTGTTGTGCATTGTATCTGTCATGGAATAGCTTCTCCGATACCTTGGGCTTGGAGCACGCACGATAGGCCTTATTCATTATTAGCGCCATTCGCAACGGCCACGCGAACTATCGAACCATCCCTGCCCTGCATGCATAGCGTTCTCCACGCTAGCTCTTATGACATGGTTTTTCTTGAATGTGGTGGAGGCGTTAGATACTTCGAAAATAATTATATTAACAAGACTGGTTCAGAAAGTTACATTGGTTCTGCTCAGAATGACCTAAACGACGCCAGAGTATAGTCGCCGGGAAAACTGTTTGCCGCAGATGTCGTGATGAGCGAAGCAAGAAGTAGCCTCGGGAGAGAATCGCAAGCTGCAGTTGTCCCTGTGTTGCTGTCGTTTTGCTCGCTCTGGACGCAACCGAACACAAACGTGTGAACAGCTTTAGCCAGCCGTTATTACAGTAATGGGGAGCTTCATATACCGAAAGATTTCGACAGAGCATGCGGTACAAGCAGGCAGTGCGGGCCTCTGCCTACAGTCGAACCTCGTTATAACAAACTAGCATCGGGAGCAGAAATTTGTTCGCTATATTCGATTATAAAAGTAGACACATAAATTTATGTGATTGTTCCCATAATCAAGCCCATACAAGAATGTGCAGAGCACTAAGATATAAAAAATGCGCTATCGCAGACCACGAGATCCTTATTTGTCACTAAGCAGCATTAAAAAAATAGATCGGAGCATGAGGATATCTATTTGCAACACGAGAAACGACATTAGCTGGATCTATTATTCCATTTATCTGAAGACGTAATTTTGGGCTGGTGCCTTTTCACCTGGAGCCACCGCGCTGGAGCCAACTGCTGCTTGCGATGAAATCATGCCCTAACAGACACGCCAGACAGATTGCTTTTGTTTAAAGAAGCTGACCAGACATCGCCAAATTACGTGCCGTTACATCCTTAAACCATGAGCACAGTGCCTCTTTCACGTCCGGATCGAGGCCAGGCCTAAGATTGTTTCGGTCAATCTTGACGGTGCTGTTTGCATGGCAGCCTTCTATATTCTTCCCTGTACTGAGGAGGGTAGATGTGCCTGTGCAAGCTTCGAAGTTCGCAGTGATGTCTCTTTGCTTCCGACCGCTGTCCACCGCCCCGAAAATTTTCACTTTTGTCTCCAGAGAGACAGTTTTTCCCTTCGTTGCCATTTGCAGCTCCGTTCACGAGTGGTGTGGTTGGCGGTTGGCTTTAGTCTGCACTGGTCCTTGATGCCTCACTCAGAGGCCAGCAGCGGCATAGCTGCACGTCATTCGCTCGGTCCATAGGTGGCGCTACCTCCCAAAACGCGCATTTTTGCACATCGGGCGATCTAAACTTCTGGAATTTTTCGTTTAGAAATTACTTTCTGTATTTTCTCTACTTTTTTAACAACCTTCGTAGTATTTTGTGACGCAAGAAAAGCAGCAATGCTTCGCTATAACCAATAACTCGTCAGATTCCACGGTTTTGGTTTCGTTATATAACTTGAACTCCCATCCAAATAAAGCATGACCAACCAAACTTTGTGATTAGTTCGCTATATCCGATGATTCGCTATATCAGTGTTCGTTATGAAGAGGTTCAACTGTATTTTACCACTCGCATAGTCCCAGTAAAACGCTGCAATTGTTCCAAGATTCGCTCTAAGAACTTCAGATTGAAAAGAACACTCGAAGCAATTCGTATATTTACTTCGGGTGGCTTTTATTTCTCCACCGATTAGGCTGGGAGACATGGCAGTAGTGCAGCAACACTTTCCCATAGCAGCGCATTGCCTGTAACCTCAAACAATGGTCGCCATGTTTGAAGCTGCAGGAAAAGGTTGGTGCAACATCCGACAAATGGCGTGCAAATCTGAACAAGGTCCATTACTTTATTCTTCCAAGCGCTGTGACATCCTAAAGATATCCCAGTGGCAAAGGAAGTCGACCCCGGTTTTCGATACAGTTGTTTTATTGAAGCAAAAATACCCCAAGATAGCCAACTCCTAAAAATTGCACTGCCCAAGGGACCTGAGGAGGAAGAAGGCAGTCTTTCACGCTGTTCTCCTCTTGCAGTATTTTTCAAAGTTTGCCGGTGTCCTTATTGGTGCCATTTAAGGAGGCACGCTAAGATTGAAAACTGAAAATCGCGAAAAAGTTGATTTCTAGAAAATTACTGTTTTGGATTGTATATCCCATAAACTACTTCCTCTGTAATTATGAACACTTAATTCATTGAGAAAATATGTTTAAAAGGGCCTGTTCAAGGAAGCGCGACTACTAATGGCTGCGACATTTGTTGTTCTTCCGTTGCCATGGCTACCACCTGCCGGAGGTGCGTGTTGCCGTCTAGCCAGCCTTGCGTCGTCTGCTTGTTCCTGTGCTTTGTCAACTCCACTTCGCTTTCCTATTTATGATCGTTTCCAGCCTTTGTTTTAGTAGTTTCGCTTACTTTGCCCGCATGTTTCGTGGCTGCAAGAGGTGCGGGGAACGAATTAGGAGACCGTACACGCATTTGATGCACGGAAGCGGTCAATGCAAGCTTCTCTGCATGGCGACCATCGGAAGTAGCATCGGCAGCCCGCCTCTGCATGGCAGGATACTGATGCTCATTGCGTCGCTACTTCAGATTGCGATTTTTCTATCTGTACCATCGGCCATCGAAACCAAGTAAAGACAATGGTGGAACAAAATTAAAGTAGGCAAGTACACTTCCAGCTACTCCGTGGTATCGCCATTTCACGTGGCACAATCCTGCTTGCGATTTTCGGGATTTTCGGTTTGCAGCGTTACTGGCTCGAGAAAACAAACAAATAAAGCTGTGGACGGTGACTTACGTGCATGTGTACTGTGTCCACAAGCTCTTTGCCACACGTGAATGAAAAATCGCAAGCAGAATCATATTACAGTCTAAGCTCATTATAACAGACCTGGTTACAACAGATATTTGGATATAACATACCGATTTGTGAGGTTCGGTTGGTTTTCCTCTATGCACCATTGACTCATTCATAGCTGCATCAACATACTCCTCTTGCAACAGACCAAAATCTTGGTCAAAATCGAGGTCTGTTATAACAGCTTAGTCTGTACCTGAAACATGCTAAATGCTGAAAATGTGTGCAACTTTTTAACTACCATTTTCTCAAAATGGACTTTTCCACTGGCATTGGCACTTATCTTTGCGATATCTCAGGAACTGTTTAATGAATTCACATGCAGTTTTAATGCGAAAGCATTAACTGTCCCATGGAGCAAGCCGGCGTCATCAGTTTGAAGCACGAAAATGGCACCTAGTTTCTCTGATCCCAAAGATCCCATTGGCTGGCGTGCGGCGACGAGGCTCCCATTGGCCGCTGCGCGCATCAGTTTCAGTGATTGCCACCAGATGGTGCTGCCGTGTCCGTGCCGCCTTTGCGCCAATGAAACTAACTGCTGCAACCCCATGCCACTATGGGCCCCGCGCCGATTAAAACGTACACGTTGGCACGTGCTGGGAGGCTTTGCTTGTCTTGCTGCCGACCAACATGCCGTCGCCTCCATTATCCACATCGTCGGCGGTGCTTCTGCTCGTCTCACCGCCGACGAACATGGCGCCGCCTGTAGCCTCCACATCGTTGGACATTCATGCTTTCACATTCACAACTCGTGAGAAGTGCTTAGATGTCTTCCGACTTTTTTTTATACTGTTCCTAAAAAGGCTTGAGGTACACCTAAGCACTTCTTATGAGTTGTGAATGCGAAAGCATGCAAGCCTCTCGTCCGCTCCCTTTGTCGCCTGCTGCATACTTTTTGTCCTCGGTCAGTGCGCGCGCTCTCCTGGCTGCGCTGACCTTGGACGCTCAGTGTTAACGGCGCGCTGACGGACACGCAACGCCATGGGGTTAGCGGTCATTGAAACTGACACGCAGCAACCAAGGGGGCCTCGTCGACGCGCGCCAGCCAATGGGATTGACGTCGAAAGTCCATCAGGTTTACTCCGCTCCTTTGGAATCGGGAAATGTAGGTGCCATTGGCTTGCTTTTCATGTGGTTTCATTGCTGGGAGAGCTGGCTTCACTTGAAGAAAGGATTTCAGGTGCCATTTTCGTGCTTCAAACTGATGACGTCGGCTCGCTCCATGAAACAGTTAATGCTTTCGCATTAAAATATTTTATGGAATAGAAGACGCATCGGATCAATAATGTACTGGAGACATTGCCACTTGCCAGTTCTAGAGCCTTCAGAAGAAACCAACCAACTCTTTTCTTGCGTCATGAAAAATCTGTTTTGTCATCAACCTAAAACCAGTTTCACGGGCTAACATTTCTTTTACCACTATTTAATTTGTAAAAAAAACTACCACCTTAAAATCGTAAAAAAAAAGATTGTTTGCTTGTTAGTTGAACTTCTTGACGTACGATGGCGATCACACATTTGAAAGAGCCCCTAAACGTGAAACCACGTTTTTGGCAAACTATAAACGTTACGTTAGCACGGTGTTTCGCTTTCCTGGGGCCATTCATAGTTTTGAAATTAGACGCTCCGCACTACGAGATACCGCATCGAATGTTGACTGCTCTGGCGGTAGTGGCCATTGGAGCGCTGAATCTTCCATTCAGACTTTTAACGCTTCTCAGAATCAAATTCGGAGGATGAGAGCTTACCATCCGTTGGAGAAGCTCTGTAAAGTTTCTCCGGTTTGGAATCTGAAACCACCAGAATATCGCGGAAGTGGACGTGTAAAATGAAACCGAATGGAAGAAAGGTGACAACTTTTTGCCTTCAATATTTCCCTTTGATGCTTCTAAACCTGGACGGCTTGCTGTACTGTGCTTTCATTAGATAATGAAGAAAAATTTGTGCGTTAACCCTTTATTAATACTATTCCTTTAGAAATGCAACCCTTTCACCGGTTAACATCTTTTGTGAAAAAAACTACCACCCAAAGGGTTAAAAAGACAACTCACACTGTGTCTCCCGATGCAGGCCTGGTGTCGGCTGGCGATGAACGCTTGCACGTGGCTTTGGAGGAGTTGCAAGACCTGAAGGGTGTCTGGTCTGAACTGGCCAAGATTTGGGACCAGATAGACCAGATGAAGGAGCAGCCCTGGCTCTCTGTACAAGCTCGCAAGGTACGCTGCACATCGGAGACTGCGTAAAGGCCTGAAAGAAGCGGAATTGTTTTCTTTTATAAATGCAGGACGTTTTGTTGTAAAAAGCAAGCGGTAGATGACGATTAGTACATTTTTTTGAAGATATTATTAAGGAGCATCTCTTTGGCACTATCTGATAGATACCTTCAATTGTTTCTGCATGTTGCCTTGTCTTTTTATTTCAAAACTGCGAGACATTTATAAGTGGAACATTATTTTAATTGAGATGGACCTGTATATTTTGTATCATTGGTTAAGAAATAATGTTGCATTAGTTTCTTAAAAGTGGGGTGCTTTTCATCAATTCCGTTGTCAAATGTGGGGAGGCTGATTAAACTTGGTACCGACGCAGAAAAAGCTTAAAAAGGGGCACTCACACTCCAAAGGTTGTGCATTTTTTGGTTGTCTAAAACAATGCAAGTTGTAGTCATGGAAACAAAAAAAAAAAACACCACAACGTGAAACAAAAATTTTCCATGCGTGTGTGCGCCTTTTATCTTTGGCGCCCTTCTCTTTCTCGTTTCACCTCCTCGCTTCTTTTTTATTTGTGACATAAAAAATGATGAAATTTAGAAGCTTTGTAAGCGACATTTCTATAATATTTAATAACGGCATTTGTAAAACACATTTTTTGAACGTAATTGCGAATGCACTACGGCCCTTTTTTTTAAATACCGAAAATCGGAGTCCAGAGTCACGTTGCTTCCTGGCTTTTTATCCTCCCTCGGAAAACATGGCGGTGCTCGACGCATGTAACACTGAAGATGATCGGCGAGTCCGGGAATCGGACGAAGTGCTCTTTCTTAGGTGCCCGACCACCTCTCAGACTTCGAAAAGGAAATCGTCCAATGGTCAAAACAACTGGGTTTAGTGTCTGTACCGTAGTTTCAATTGTGACTTTGCCGAGGCAGCTTTTCACGCAGAATCGGTGCGACTTGGCCCCTCTTGTCGCTCACAAAAGTCCACTGCGCGTTCTCTTTGGCCTTGTTCCGTTTCAAAGAATTTGAGATTGCTGAAAGGGCCCTGAAAGAACTTCAAACTTGAAAGTGAAGCGTCGTCTGCTCACAGCGATAGACGGTACACGGAGGAAAGTGGTCGATTGCACGGGATGCGGGCGAACATGACACTTGGGGTCGGGTTGGAGGCGTGAGGGAAACTTGAGTTGCAGGAGGGCTCAATCTTTGACGTCGCTGCACTGAGCCGGATCGCGCGAGAACTTCAAATTTGGCTTTTGGAAATTGTTTTTTTACTTCACAATACTTCCAAGTCCCCAAGTTTCGAATTTTGAGGGTAATGTCCAGGCATCATTTTCAATCCCTTCAGATAATAAAAAAAAATTGTTTTGACCTGTCAGTGCCCTCTAAACTGACGGTCACCTCTTGTTTTGTTTAGCTGCGTCAACAACTGGACGGCCTGTTGAACCAACTGAAGGAGCTGCCCGCTCGTCTACGCCAGTACGCTTCGTACGAGTACGTCAAGAAAGTGCTCATGAGCTATACCAAGGTGGGTACACACGCGTGCATTGCATCTGTGCCCATGTGACTATGTAGGGAATCAGATCCTCAGATTAGAGGCTCGTGCCCCATTCTCGTCACTTGTCTTGCATCTCCGGAATCTGCGCTGTTCGCGATTGTCAAATCAATGTGACAAAATACCAGAGTTCTATAGTAGCTACTTCAAATTATATAGGTTACTATTGGTAACGATTTCAATAACTAAGTCCTTTCTAAGTTACAATGAAATTTCAGTAACTGTAGCTTTATCAAGTCTTTCCTAGTAACTTATAACTTGCATTTTAATAATTACTTTTCTTTAGTTTCAATATCCGCTTTATGCATTTTCAGTGCCTGAAATCTTTTTGTGAGCTGGTCGGTGAATCAGAATAGAGCTGTGCTAGTATCTTTTTGTTGTTGACAATTGAGCCATTGGTTTCCAGTGCTGGTCTGACAGTTCTTTACCAGTGGTTCTGAAAATATTTTACTTTATATTGTCGGGACTTTGTAGGAGGTTTCCTTAAAAATCTAGGCATGCATGAGGGCTTTGTCAGAGACCTCTCCGCACCCTGAACATGTTTCTTGGCGACGCAGGTGAACGTGATGATAGTGGAGCTGAAGTCGGACGCCCTGAAGGAGCGCCACTGGAAGCAGCTGATGAAGCAGCTGCGTGTTAGCTGGGTCCTTTCGGACCCTGACGCTGGGCCTGGTCTGGGACATCGACCTCCAGCGCAATGAGTCCGTCGTCAAGGACGTCATCCTCGTGGCTCAGGGAGAGATGGCGCTCGAGGAGTTCCTCAAGCAGGTGAGGACGCTCGACCGAGCCTCTTTACTGCTGACGCCTTGACGGGTCTTGAGGACTGTCTGGTGTGTCGTCAAGCGGCGTTTGTCCTTCGTTGCTCCCAAAGGAACAAGGCACATTCTAACTCTCCTTGCGACGCGGCTGTGTCGTGCGGCAGAGCCGATGGAATGGGCAACCCCCGACCTTTCTTAGTTTGCTAAGAACTTAAATCTAACGAGTCGTGCGAGATTGCTACATTTTTATTTTTTTTGATACCGGTATCTCATGTTGGGTAACTTGAGTTACTGCATCCAAGTAAAGAAAAATGGCAATGACAGGAGTCCCAGACGCAGAGACAGGGTCCAACACATTTAAAATATGCCAGAAAGCTCCGCTAGCCTATGATTTGGGCAGTAAATGTTGTTGAATATGTTTAGGCATTTGTAACAATCGAATGATGTAACATTCAGCTAACTTCTTTTATCGTAAAACCACCCTGCAGTTTGAGGTGTTGGAGGTTATGACAAACAATTTCTCTTGCATGCATTCCCTGCGAGATTTGACTGGCAACTTCTTTTGCCTCAAATTCTTTCTAGAGGTGTAGTAATGTCGACAGTTTTAAGGCCACTATAATACTCTTGTCCACATAGAGCTGTTCTATTTTATTTAACATATTACCAGCTGCCTGTAAGCTGGTTAAAACACAAGTGTCGATATGGCGTTACAAAGTGAACGTGAAAAAAGGCAGAAAATAAAGACACCATTAATGCACTGTCGAAAGAAAAATGATTACCAAAGAGAATGTTATGCAGAAGCGAAACTCGAATTGTAACCTGTCTCTTTATGATAATAAATGTTTTGAGAGCGCCATGATGAGAGCCAAGGTCGAAGTTAATTGAGGATGTTTAATGGTGAAGAATGCCGTTCCTTAATTTCAGGTGCGCGAGGCTTGGCAAAACTATGAGCTCGACCTGGTCAACTACCAGAACAAGTGCCGCCTGATCCGTGGCTGGGACGACCTCTTCAACAAGGTCAAGGAGCACATCAACTCGGTTGCAGCCATGAAGCTGTCCCCCTACTACAAGGCAAGCACAGCCGTTGCCTCCTCATTTCACTGTTCCGCTCCTCGTAAAGCAGCTCGGGGATGGGGCAGTAGGGTGTCTTGCCATTGAGACGCGGCAGGCAGACCTTTCCTCGGTGCAGTACAACCCCTGTAACATAGTCGGTCTACAAATAGCATCGGTGTGTAGCATATTGCTATTACCTCAAATGCCTGTTACCACAACTTTGCTTTACTGTAGAAATGTAAGGGCAGGTGCTTGAGATAGTATTACCGTATTTACCCAAAAATAGGTCGACCCCTATTTATTGAACCCACCGAGAATCGAAAAAGAAATAATTCAAATATAGAACAACCTTTTTTTTTTTTTTTTAAGGATTAGGGGAAAGTTAGGGCAAAAGAAACAAACAAACGTCTATTTACATCACTCTCAGCTAAATCACAGGGCGATGCCAAAAGCTTAATCATAATCAGAACTTCCATACAAGTCATCGTCCTCCGAAGCTTTGTCAGCTTGGTAGACATCCTCGCGAATTCGCAACCATACCTCACTGACACCGTCCGTTGTAAAATGACGACAAGAAGAAACGAAAGAAGGTGGAGACGGGCGAAGCGACAAAAGTCGAAATACAAATACGCGAGCAACGCCGGAGTCGCTGCGCCCGTGCCGTGAGCAACACGGGAGCCGCCGCAAGCAACAAGCCAAAGTAACCTGTGTTGTTTCTTTTCTTTTTTTTTGGGTGCTCAATTGTGAGGGAGAGGAATGGAAGGCAAGGTGCATGGCGCATCGCGTTCCTCTCCCTCCCCTTGCCCAGCGAGGGGAACGCTAAGGTGCGATGGCGAAACCCGACGCCCGAGGGATGTGCGCGAGCGGCGGCCACAGCTGGGGAGGCTGTCGGTTGCTGCTGTTGCGGTTGTTTTCGTGCGCCAAAAGCTTTTTGAAACAAGAAGCAGCGAGGCTCTACGGCAACGCGGGCTCGGTGATTCGATAGCTCCATGCCCTCGGTAGGGCTGCAAAATTTGGTCGCGAATGTTGGTCGAAATTCTTTAGTCGCGATTATAGACGCTTTACACGCGCGCCAGATTACAGCCGCCATTGCCGACCTTCACTTGTCTTACCGAGATGCCGAGCCACTGAAGCGGGCATTGACGAGCCTCCACCAAGGCCAATGCTAAAAGGAGGGACACCATAAAATCTAAGATGGCAATAACCTGGCCTGTTGTGGCAATGACGAAGTGAAGTGAACGTAATAAGGGGAAACAAAAACTGAAGGTCGGTTATGGCGGCGCCCATGCAAAGCTGCTGCAAAGCGTCTATAGGTCGACCCTTAATTTTTGACAATATTTCTGGAAAAAAAAAAGGTTGACTTATATTCGAATAAATACGGTAATTTACAGTAAAAAATGCTAGTTAGCAAATGGTATAAATTTTTTTGTATTCTCGCTGCAAAAGGCAAGAATCCGGGATTGGCACATGGAACCAAGTGCCACTGGAGGTTAAGGCACTTTTTGGTGTGGTGGTGGCCTTCATGGGGCCTTGTTAATAGGATCTGCAAAATTTTGAAGTTCGAGCTGGCGTCTGTCTATGTCGTTTGTGTTTTCTACTTGTCCTCGTCTCTTGCGCTTTTTAACCTTTTACCATTATAGACCAACTAGCCCAAAGCAAAGTTTTGACTTGCTGCAGTTCTAGTGCATGCGTGGTTGTAAGTTCTTTTAAATTTGTAGTTTTAACTTGAGGAACGTATCAATCAAACGAAATTGAGAATGCGCCGCGATCCATGCACTTCATTGTTTTTTATTCCGAGACTCCCTCCACGTAAAACTGGTACTTTATATTGTTGTAATATATTGCCCCCGTTTAGTGAAACGTTGGCTCTCACCCTGAGGTTTCCAGGGAACCCCTTCTGAAGCTAAAATCAGCATGTTTTCTCGTCGCTTTATTTTGGTAAAATAAGCTTTGCAGCAGCGTGACATTGTAGTGCAGGGCTTAGGCGGGGTCTGAGTGAAACTTGCGAAGAACAAGGCGTTTTTGGTGATCTTGCTCATCTCACGTTCTACACCGTTGCTCGTCATCCAGGAATTTGAGGAGGACGCCCTAGCCTGGGAGGAGAAACTGAACCGCATCAACGCCCTGTTCGACGTCTGGATTGATGTCCAGAGGCGCTGGGTCTACCTGGAGGGCATCTTTTCGGGCAGCGCCGACATCCAGACCCTGCTTCCCATGGAGACGTCACGGTTCACCAGGTCTGTGACAAAGTCCATTGCTCACTTTACTTCTATGGTCAGCCCAGGTTGAAACATGATTTCCTCAGCATGCGCAAACTGTGAGTGAAGCTGCTTCGCCTGCGTTGCAGGCGCTCAAGTGTAATCAACCGACGTGAGTGACGGCTAGATTGGTGATTTTGCCTCCTTCTCGAAGCCCTTCATATCCGAGCCCTACGTGTTTCACTCTCGTTTCAGCATCAGCTCGGAGTTCCTGACGCTGATGAAGAAGGTGAGCAAGTCCCCGCTGGTGCTGGACGTGCTGAACATCCAAGGCGTTCAGCGTTCCCTGGAGCGCCTCGCCGACCTGCTGGGGAAGATCCAGAAGGCACTTGGGGAGTACCTCGAGCGAGAGCGCTCCTCCTTCCCCAGGTGAGGGGTCCATTTTCCTAGCTGGACCTCTCCTGTGTCTCGTGGTTAAATATTTAGATGAGACACTTGGTACATTTGGAAGATATTCACTCTACATTGGAACTGGGATTGAAAAAAATATACATAACAATATGGACAACAGTGTTAGGAAGATTGTCTGTCTGTTCTTCAGACCGTTCAGTTGGCTCGCATGCGTCTGGAGAACTTGGGGCTTGGGATGTGGCTGCTGCCAACTTGCCATATCGATGGAAGTGACGTCGCTTGTCCTTCAGTGCAGAGTGGCATATTGGGTTTGGGTCGGAGGTCTCTGCTGCAGACGTGACGGTGTCGGGGTCGATAGAGTGATCAACAAGCTCAGTAGAAGTTCAGGAGCCAGCAGCATGCGCGACTTGTATATAACAGTGGTTCAAGCTCTGCAACTTTCACGCATTGTAGAGCTCTCGAAGTGCGATGAGGTCCCATTCAATTCGATTTGCCCCGATGTGCCTCCAGGGTTCTACTAGGCTTTAACTTCACGTTGTCTCTAACTGCGTATTCCTCCATTAACTATTACGCTTCAATCTAGCGTCCACAGGTATTGCGTTGCGGACAAACCATTGTCTCTCAGAGGTGGGCGGTTGTCGACCAACATTGCGAGGTAACGTGCGCTCCCCTTCTGCTCTGCCCAGGTTCTACTTTGTGGGAGACGAGGACCTGCTCGAGATCATTGGCAACAGCAAGAACATTCCGCGGCTGCAGAAGCACTTCAAGAAGATGTTTGCCGGGGTGGCGGCCATTGTGCTCAACGAGGACAACACCCTGGTCACTGGCCTCTCCTCGAAGGAGGGCGAGGAGGTAGGACTTGAGCCACGGCAATACCACCTAGAAGACGAAGCGTGCATACGACATTGTCGTTAGCAGAGCCCCGACCTGCCCCAAGCGGCAAACATGCCAGAGCTCGACGAATCGCTGCAACGCGGCAGACTCGTCCGTCTTGGTGGCGCCCTGGTAGCGTCTCGCTCGTTGAAGACGCTGCAAGACGTGCTGGCGGCGATGCCGACGACTTAGGCTGCGCTGCCTGGAACCATTATACTCGTTTCAGCTTTGGTCCAGACGCAGCCGATGCTCAAGCACGAGCGTGTGGCCCGGAACAGTGCCTGTACTGCATGAGCGCGCGTGCTTGGCAGGGCGCTGGAAGCCCGGAGCTCGCGCTTGTAGCATCTGCTGCGTCTGGACCCAAGCTGGAACGCAGTATAGTGATGACAATAGACCCGTTGCAATACGTGCAGCGCCACGACGGCAGGAGATTTTGGGATTCCTCGGTACTGATCGGGGGGGGGCTTGCTTTCTTGCCTTTGCGACTGCGCGTGAGCCGCGGCAACTACCGCCAGCAGCCATCGCAGTCATCCGCCATCCCGGCCATCCGCCAAAACGTCGCACCGTATCTGTGCTTTCTGTGGTACCCGAGTCCGACTCCTGTTTGCGTTGTGCCGTTGGACAGAACCTGACAGACCTTCACGTCTTGCAGCGTCGCCGAATCCACTTATTTTGCACCGCAACCGTGGCGAGGTTCGACTATACTGCGTTCACCCCTAAGCTGAGACTACAGTGGGAGCTTTGTGCCCGCTGGACCAATCGGCCGCCCCTTTTATCACGTGACTTGGCTCTCTGTGCGTGGGTATGGGCAAGAGCGTGATGACGTGGCAAAAGAGAGGCGTATGACTGATCCAACAAGGACGTAGCTTCCACCATAGTTTTGGCTTGGGAAGAACGGAGTATACACCTTTCCAAAAAACGTTCTCAGGCCGCAGCCATGTTGCTGATGATTGATGCAGCTGGTGCGAACTCTCGCGCCCCCTATCAGCTAGAAATTTTCTGCCACTCTCTAGGACTGTGAGAACCCACTCAGCGCGATTCTCTACCTATGTTTTGCGGTTTTGCATTCAACATTTTCTGGCCCCTCTTTAAAGTTTCCACTTAATTATTCTGTGCTGCGTGTCCTTTCTGTGTTATCTTCCACTGTGAGAAATAGGGCTGGTAAGTGCCTGCCATTCAAGCGCTTCTGCTCAACATTCACGGGAAATGGAGGAGGGGAAGGATGTTGAACGGCCGTCTCGACCGCGATTTTCTGCGAGACTAATGACATCTGGTCCCCACCCTCCCAGAGATCATCCGCGTTGAGTCCCTTTCAATCGTTGTCAAAAATAGTTTGGGTTGGGGTGGGGAACGGGTCGCTCGCATCAGTTCCTTTGCCTTGGTGCGAAAAAAGCTCTCCCCAAAACTTGCTTCAAAACGAAGACCTTGCATTTTGTTCGATCGTCAAGATGTGACTGTCATCGACAGTTTAGTGCTGTGTTATTTGAGTTCTTTCTCAAGTAAATTTTTTTCGGATAATGCTGCACTGTGTGGTGCATACAATATATTGTTCGAATGTCCGAGTCCTCTCCATCGGTTGACACACTATTTGTGCGCGTGAAATATGCGTGCTTTTCGGCTATCTTCTGCCGTAAATTATTTTCGACAGCTAAGTGCTTTGCCGTTTGACACGCGGCGAGTGGGCGGTGCCGTTGAAATTTATTGTAAAATAAAAAAACATTCGTCACAGTTGTTTTGTCGTGCGCATACCCTGCAAAAAATAGTTTACAGTTCCTTTTGTTTGTTTTTGTTTGTTTCAAATGTGGTACAATGCTTTTTAATGTCCTCGGAAAAATGCATGCACCATGCAATGCAAAGAACAGCGGGAAAAAACGAGAATTTAGCCGCCACCAGGGTTTGAAATTGTGCCTACGCAGGCTGCGCCTATCGAAATCGCAGTCCACTCGGTTCGGGTTAGCAGGGACGCTGGTGAGAGACTAGCCTCGAACCCAGTGACTGGGCTTGAAAAAGGTTCCCTTGTCCCTGGGGCCGAGTGTTTCTTGGAAAGGGTGTATAGGCTCGTCAAAGCGTCTGTGTAGCAGACGACCGAGCCGGTGCAAAGCAGAGGGATGAGAAAGGGGCAGCCTCCGCAGGCTAGTCAATGCGTTACCCTCTCCCCCATTTCCGTGCGCTCGTCATAGTCGTCTGCTCGAGCATTGTCTTGCTTTGGTGACCTGCGCCTGCTCACGTATGTCAAGTGATAGTGGAGGAAAGACGATGGGTACCGGAGGACTCCCATAATTCGGCGCGTGTCACGCGCGGCCTTTTGGGATTTTTGCACAGGGTCTATTGACGTGGGTGAGGTGCGCGCATTGTCTCCTAGGTGGTATCGGACACGGTCCCGAGTCGAGCTCTCCCGCCAGTTTGGGAGGAGGAGGTTTGATTTGTGCTACGTTAAGGAATGAGGGTGACTTTGGAGTTGACTCCGAGTAGATTAGAACCTCTAGTAGTCACGAGCGATGTAGCAGGGATGTGGATGCAAGAAAGAAGCTTTGAAATATGCTTGTATGCAGGCCTTTGAGGTTGTTCTGGTATAGTGAAGATATTGACTGCAAAACCACTGGTATAGCAAGATTTGGATTTAGTTAAATAGAGCTGCAGAATGAGTTTGTAATACCGGTGTATGGATTTCAGGTACTGATATATTTAAGGTATTTGCTGAAAAATCTAACTATAGTGAGATTTTACTGTACCTGTGTATGTTGCACAACTACACAGGCAAGGTCAGTTTATGGAAACTGTCTGTGCATCAGAATTTTCTTTTACAAACACCCAGTATTTATAATAGAAAGAAATACTTCGGTAAGCTTGTAATGTAAATGCAGGCATTACACATCTCTTAGAAACTTTTAGGTGATTTCGATCAGCTGAAATGTGGAGCTTTAAATTTTTTTACCTTGGTAAGCTAGAGCTTTTAAAGGGTTTGAGGTTTTCAAAGCTTGTGTTCAGCTTCATTGCCAACTTGTACCTAGTTCGTCTTTCAAGTAAGAAGGGAGAGCGTAAAGAGTTCCCCGTAAGTTTTAGTCTTTGAATCTACCTAGAAAATGTGACTTGGCACAGAAAATATTAACGCCGGCATTCTTTTTTGTGCGTGTCGCAGATGACGTTCAGCACACCGGTTTCGATAGCAGAGAACCCCAAGATCAACGAGTGGCTGAGCCTTGTGGAGAAGGAGATGAGGGTGACCCTGGCCAAGAGGTTGGCCTCTGCTGTGGCCGAGAGTGCACCCTTCAAGCAGGGTACCATCAACCAGGAGGAATACATGGCATGGACCGACCGCTACCAGGTTCGTGTGTCCACACTGTCTCCTGTGCCTCTAGTTTGCTTGTGCTTGAAACTCTATTGTGAACTTCCTGGCTCACCTGCCTTGTTACATTTGTGTACGTCACGGGGCACGGAGCTGGAGCAGATCTCCCATCATGTGTGCTACTTGGGGTGCCTACTTCTCTGAAACAACAGTGCCTCACTGGTAGGCCCATGCAGTAACATATTGCTTTAATTTTCGGTCCAGGCAAATGGTGTGGTCACTTTCAAAAGCAAACTGCAGCAAAAGAAATATCATTTGGTTTAGTCAAGAATTTCCTTGCATTAAATGTTTTGCAGAAAAAAAATATTATGCATAAATTAGTAGTTACGCTTTTGAGACATTGTTCTTCACCGCGACAACTTGACGTTTGTGTGACGTTGGGAAGCCTTTTCAATTTGGATCCGGTGAACAAAGCTTTGGAGGTTATAAAATAAATGTGTTTTAAAGCATAAAGCTATTCGAGAGGTTGTATAAAAATTTGTCGTTGGTTGCTTGGGAGTTTAGTCTGCCGGAGTATGGCGGCATTGTTACCCACTGTAGATGAGCAATTTAGCCAGTGCAGTACAACTGCTAGCCTGGGGTCTTTAACATGAATCACGCTGCAGTGATACATGACCGCATGCCAGTGCAATGCTCATCCAGATCAATATGGGCAGGGGTGAGGATTGAACCTAGGGATCCCTGGGTTCTGCAGTGCGAGCGCTCCATGTGCTCCTAGCTGCGTTACGTTCGCAAACTCTGCCACTGATCCCCCAGAGAGATTGCATAACCACAATGAAGTTAAGCCGAGATTCGGACCAGAGAAAATAATTTTTGACAGTAGTAGATGGTGTCTGCCTGCTTTTTTCTCTACTACTGTCAAAAATTGTTGCCACCCCTCCCCTCTCATTCCCGAGACCTGCGCCTGGCACTGACTGCAATTTTGTTACGAGATTGTATACCTGGCACTTTTCAACTTAATTGTGCTTTTAGAGCGCATGCTCTTAGGCGCCCGTTTCCGGCTTGAGCGGCGTCGCCGTCGCCGTGGCTGTGCGGTGCATGATAGGTATTCCCCGCTAAATTTGGCGGAAAATTTTTCCCGCTAAAATCCAGCAGAAAAGTTTCTTCGTTAAATCTAGCGGAAAATTTTCTCCGCTAAATCTATAGAAAATTTTCCCCGCTAAATTTAGCAGAAATATTTTCTCCCGCTATATCTAGCGGAATATTTTCACCGCTCAATTTAGCGGAAAATTTTCCCGCTAGATCTAGTGGAAAATTTTCCCCGCTAAATTTAGCGGAATATTTTCCCGCTAAATCTAGCGGAAAATTTTCCTGAATCTAGCGGAAAATTTTCCCCGCTAACTTCAGCGGAAAATTTCCCCGCTAAATCTAGCGCAAAATTTTCCCCGCTAAATTTAGCGGAAAATTTTCTCCGCGCCACGTGACCCCCCCCCCCCCCCCGTGCCTTCCTCCTCCTCAAGAGCTGCGCTCTAATTCGGCGTTACAGGGAGTTGTAAACGGCTTTCACTTTTTTAAGGGGAGACACTATCCAGAAAAAATCAATTTCTGCAAATACCGTATTTACTCGCAGAATGAACGCACTTTTTTTTCCGAAAAATCGATGCAAAGTGGGGGGGCGGAAGGGGGCGTTCGTTACGCAAAGTAAAATTTTTGCGTCCGTATTTACTCGCATAATGAACGGTCCTTTTATCCCGAAAAATCGACATAACTTCTTATCTCTTCTGAACGCTGCGTCGCGACTCAAATATCCGAATCATGCGCAATGCAAAAAAAGAAATGCTCCCCTCCATGTTTTTTTTTTTCTTGTGCATTTCTTCTTCTCGCTTTCGCTTTTCTTTCTTATTTCCTTGCGCGCGCGCGCAACCCCAAAACCAAACTGCGCTAAGCAAACAAGAAAAGAAGAAAAAAAAGCTTTTTTTTATGTTTTTTTCTCTTGGTTTCGTGGATTTTTTTTTTTGCCGCTTTTCGCAAGCTGTTTTGTTTTGCTTTGCTTAGGCGAGGGCTTCTCCGCTTCCCTTTCTTATCTCCTTGCGCGAGGGGCGCGACCCAAAATCCAAACTGTGTACTGTGCAAGAAAAAAAAAAAGGCTCTCTCTGTTTTTTTCTTTCTTGCTTCCGTTGGATCTTTTTTTATTTTTTTAACTGCTATTGCAAGGTGTTTTGTTTGCCCACGCTGCCCATGCATTCACGACCTTGCTGCACCAGGATAGAAAAGTGCATTCATTTCGCACGCGTGTGGGGAGAGGGGGTCAAAATTTTGACGTCCGAGTTGGAAGGTGCGTTTATTACGCGAGTGAAAAAAAAAGTCGAAATTTTGAGAGACGACTGGAGAGTGCGTTCATTACGCGAGTGGTTCATTACGCGAGTGCGTTCATTGTGCGAGTAAATACGGTAACACTGATTTTGAAAAATGTCATGTTTACATCTATAGTAGGTTACAAGTCAAGAAGGTAGTGGCAAATGCCCCTCAAAGGGAATCATATATCCCTCCGCCACCTCCGCATCCAATAGCGTCCCATCGTTTCCGTGACGTTGCGGCCAACGCGCGAGGAGGGTCTTGCCTTTCTGTACATATTTGCTTTATCTTTCGACTTTGACTTAGCATTGTGGAAGCCACGAGAGGGAGATTAGAGTCTTCCCCTCCGATGGAAACAAAGACGACTTTCGGGGATTAGCTTCCCCCTCCGATTGATACAAAGGCTGCTTTCAGGGGCTCGGTTCCCTCTCCGATGAATACAAAGGTCGCTTTCTTAAAAAGTGGGGGTCGGAGACAAGTTGGCACCACTCTGTGGCCATTATCTATCCATTGAAGCGGAACAAGGAGCGTTTCCAGTGAACTCTTCTTTCGATTGCGGAGGGATTTGAAACCGGCGCACCACGCTTGTGGGAGGAGCTTCTCCTACCTTCTTAACTTGTAACCGACTATACCAACATCTAGAGAGTATTCCCCAGAAAGTTTCATTAGTTCATGCTGCATAATTAATTTTTATAAATTATTTTCGGTCCACCGACGCCAAAGAAAAAGGTAGAGGTTGGAGCACTTTTAACACATGTTTCTCCATTCTACTTTTTGCATAAATTTTACTTTAGGAAAACTATCATTTTGTTACTACATAACTTAAATTAATTTTTATGAGTTTTTCTGGGGTGGAATTTTAAGGGGAAGATAACTATGAGCTTGTATTTTTTATTTTTGTCATTTTCATGCTCAAGAACAAAAGTTTTGGACAAAGGATGGAAATCTAAAAAAACATTTGTGTTTATGTGGCTTTTTTGTCATGAAAGACGGTATAATATAGAATTATAGCTCCATAGTTATCTGCTCTGACCTGTCCTAAAGCAATATAACATGAAAATGACAAATTTATAAGTAATTTCAAAACGATAGTTTTCCTACGCAGACACGCCCACTTTCATCTTTGAACATTTGCAATTTTTTTGGTACTTCAGCCAGGTTAACGAAATTTGGCACAAATGTTCTCAACATCAACAGAAACGAGCCCTGTAAATGTCATTTAAATGAGACAACTGGTTCAAACATTCACTTTTTTGGGTAGTGTCCACCGTTAAACACTGTGGAGGATAGAATCGGCTGTGGGTTTTCTCCGACTTTATTTGTATTGACACTGTTGCTTTGTCGCTCGCTGCCTTCCAGAGCCAGATAGTGGTTCTGGCAGCCCAGATCTCGTGGTCGGAGGACGTAGAGGCCGCGCTCCAGGCGATGGACAAGGCCCCTCAGGGTGGAGCAGGGCCGCTGGAGGAAGTGTTACGCTCAGTGGAGCACACGCTCAACGTCCTTGCGGACTCGGTGCTCCAAGAACAGCCGCCCCTGCGCCGCAAGAAGCTGGAACACCTGGTCAGTGACACTGTAGCGCTCTGTGCGTGGACAAACGTTTTTGTGCGCTGCTGAGGTCGGGTTAGCAGCTGCGAGCGTCGGCAAGGCGGTTCATTGAACGTTTCACCCCCACTGCTTGCTTTGGTGTTTTTAAACCCTCGACCGTAGTCGGCATGTCCGATGGGTGAGTGTATGTGCGAGACTTCTATGACCGCAATGGCTTCTGTGATGGTGATAGCCAGCTCTGAATTTTATTAAAAATCTTTTTTTTAGATTATAAAAAAAAAGAAAAAATTGCCTCGATTATTCTGATAAATTCAGAAAGCAGAGTATGTGTTGTGCCTGTGATTATGCATGCGTTATGACTTGGATACGCTGCATACGCGACACTCTAGTGATACCCGGGTTCATCAAAATAGTCGAGACAAACACCCGGTTAAATCGATATGTTTTACAAAAGGCGTTTTGAATGAGTAATGACGATGCTGCTTTGCCATGTTGTCAGATTCCGAAACCATGTGCGGGCACTCCTGCAAACCTTTGAACAGTGTCCAGATTGCACTCATGTACTATCTTGAGCGCCAGGCGGAGTATGCTGTTGGGTTTTTATTGCGCAACAATGCTGTATCTCTGGATGCAGATGTTTCCTTGCTCCTTTGCAGATCACGGAGTTTGTGCACAAGCGGGACGTGACGCGCTCCCTGCTGCGCAGCGGGGTGAAGGGGCCCCGGGACTTCCAGTGGCTGAGCCAGATGCGCTTCTACTTTGACCCGAGGCAGGGGGAGGTGCTGCGGCAGCTCTCCATCCACATGGCCAACGCCCGCTTCAGCTACGGCTTCGAGTACCTGGGCGTCCAGGACAAGCTGGTGCAGACGCCCCTCACGGACCGCTGCTACCTCACCATGACCCAGGCGCTGAGGCTCGCCTGGGGGCCCCCTTCGGTGAGGGGTGGCGCTCGCCGAGCTGGGCCAAGCTTTGCCCTACGTCGCCCACACATTGCCCCGTGTCGGCCTAACATACCGTCTTTACTCGCACAATGAACACACTTTTTTTCCCCAGAAAATTGACACATATTTGGGAGGTGTCTTCGTTATGCGGGGTAAAATTTTTGCATTTACACGCTTAGTGTAATGTCATACGTATTAGGTGCCAATATGACACGGCAAGGTACTGTGACACGTCTCCACTGATGGAGGCGCACCCACGGCTGGGCGGGCGCGCGCCACAATAACCATGCTTTATGAATTGCAAACCTTCATACTTGCCATTGGTCGTGGCAAGTATGAACAAATAAAAATAAAAGGAGGGGGCAACATGTGTGAGTCAGCCTTACTTGGCATTATTAGATAGTGAGGTCCTGATCCCTTGTTATCATCTCGAGGCATCGTCCTTGAGGTCGTCCTAGGCGTCGTCCTCAAGGTCGTCCTAGAAGTCGTCCTTGAGGTCCTCCATCTTCATGTGAAGTGGAAGGCCTCCACAATTTTTGGGGTGACGGTCACTTACTGTTACGGAAGGTGAATTGTAACTGTAATTAGTTACAATTTAGCCTTGTGTAATTGTGAATGTAATTCCTTACTTTTTTTGGCAATGTGTACGAGTCTGGTTGTAACCAAAGTAATTGCGAGGATAGGACGTTTATTGCGCTCTTTACTCTGTCAATTAACATTTCTCTGAATATCTGATGTCATACACCCACTGTAGTATCCCTTGGTACGTCAAAATTCACCCCGTGATGTCGTAAATGCACGTGCAGACCGACGCTTATAAAAGAAGCTTTCTTTAAGGGCGTAAAGTGTGTTAAAGCCTGTGTTTGTGTCTGTGATTCTTTTTCAAGGTGAATTCAAGGTCACACCAAAGGCCTTATTAGGGAGTTTTAGAATAACGCAAGCTAAAGCTTTGCATATGCAAAGAATAGCGTCGTCACCACTGCGCGTGCGCCGAACGCTAACCACGTTTTGCGAGTGCTCTTTTAGCTTGCGCTATTTTTTGGAAATTGCGCGCGTATGCAAAGAGTCTTTACGCTCCTCCAAGGAGGATTCGTGATAAGAAGTTGGCTAAAGCCAAGACAAGCACAGTTAAAAATGGCGGCTCTCAGGACCATGGCTGCGGCCGCTTTGGCGGGGTTGTGAGGAGAACGTCGGTGGCATCGTCGCGACTGTGATTTTCAATACGGGACACCATTGCACTCGGTTTGGAAAACAGTAAGGTGGGCGACGATCGCCGGCAACTTGATGCTTGCGATGCACAAACGTTTTTCGGTGAAGGTACGGTGTGTAAGGTCAGTAGACGAGACCTCTCTTTGCCGAGGCGACACAAGCGGACACGACCAAACGACCGCCCGCGTTGCATTCTCATGTTTAAACAAATCTAAAATGTTACTCTTTACCAAAAATTGCGGTGGCTTAGCTCGGCTATGCCAGGATATACGTAGCGTTAACTTATGCGCACAAAATGAGAGGCGCTATCAAGCGGGTCCGGTGCAGCGCACGGTGTAAGATAATACTCTTCAGGTGAGGACAGCGCGCTTCTCGCGTTGTCCCATAAAGTTCGCTTTTCACTCTCTCTTTCTCTCTGTCACTGTGGTATCATGCGGCGCCGGCAGATGACTCGCCGACCCGTGGGCACGCAGAGACGGCTCGTGCCGCCTCATGCTCCACACGCGCAGAGCTCCAGCGAAGTTGTCGCACGTGCAGAAAGACCACGATGTACCAGGACGGTGTCATGGCAACGAGATAATTTTTTTCGCTCTCGCACAGTTTCGCCGTTTGGCCGCCGGCAACACTGTCAGCCGCAAGCACGGTGGCCGCGGAATGATGCAGCCTTTCGGATGCCCGTCGAACGAACGCTATCTGATCGATTCCTCGCGCCGCGCGTTCAGCCCCGCCGTGTCCTCACCGAAAGAGTGTGTCTTACACCGTGGTGCAGCGTCAGACTTTGCTACCGCGCAACGGAGGCGCACAGCTGGGCACGCGGCGGCGCCAGTGCGTCTGCCGCGGCTATAACGTCACTCCTCTGGAATGCGCAGACCGGCGAGGCAAGCGAGGTGGTGGCGGAGCGCGCAGCGGTGGCGGCTTCGCGTGGCTCTCATAATGAGCCGTGCTCATTATGCAGAGCGCGCAACGGCAACAACGGAGCCGCCGTCGCCGCTGCGTGGCGTGTGGCTTTCATAATGAGCACGGCTCGTTATGAGA
Source organism: Ixodes ricinus (assembly GCA_037355805.1). Taxonomy (NCBI): domain Eukaryota; kingdom Metazoa; phylum Arthropoda; class Arachnida; order Ixodida; family Ixodidae; genus Ixodes; species Ixodes ricinus. The sequence goes on along the minus strand of JAZHYW010054123.1, from coordinate 16,685 downwards.
GCCACGCGAAACTGCTCAACCTCGGCCAGTGTAGCTAACGCTACAAAAGTTGTTTTTTCTCAAGTTACAGCATTTTGCATGTGAAATAAAAATTGTGACTGTACCTTGGTGGCGTTGCAAGTGCGAGATGCTTGGGCTTTTGCGTTGCGGCGGAGAAACGCCATTCTAAAACACTCTTGCATAGCGTGCACTAATGCAAGTGCTAAGTTTAGTGCTAGCATGCAACTAGCTAAGATTGCGTACATTATTGTAAAACTCCCTATTGAGGTAAGGCCAGCTGAATTAGAATAAACATACACACAAAGAAAAGACCATTTACACCGCTGCTAAATATTTGCTGAAGTAGGAAGGAAAAAGAAGAAAAGAGAATACTTCTATCATGTGGGGGTTCGTAGTAGGAGAGGAGGGAAAAGAAAAGTCAGTTGTTAGTCTAGTGGTGTGTATGGTCTTTTCTTTGTGTGTATGTTTATTCTAATTCAGCTGGCCTCACCTGAAGTATGAACCAGCTAGCTCAGCTTAGGCCTTATTGATGTCTTGGGGGAGTCGAATCCAATGTCATGTAAATGAAACAGAAAAGTCTAATACAACGTTTATTGACAAGTTTTGGAGTGTTGAGTAGTGTGTTTGTGCGCTGAAGCAGCATCTTTTGTACATCTGGATGCACACAATGAAGGCACACTGTTATGCACCCTTGGATTTCTTGTTTACGACAGGTGTGCAATTCATTTCTTCTTCCGTGTGTTGCAGCGGGTAGAGGGAGAATCAAAAGCAGAGGCGTATGCACCGTAAAGTAGGAAACATAGCGATGCACGTCAGTGGCTCCTTTTGCGCCACTTTCTTTCCCTGTCAGGTTCTGCTTAGGTCCCATTGCGCGAGGCACTTATAGGCTGGTTCGCACAGGCCCGTTTACTTATGCTGCGTTACAAAAGCTTACGTACAAGTGACTGGTACATCTGTGCTTCATATTAAGCGTGGCTACCACTGCAAGGAGATGACCTCCTTTTCTTCGGTGCATTAACATAATGTGCATTAACATAATTTATTCGGGTTGACATCTACGGTCAGCAAAGTCCAGGGAGGTTTGTAAAGAGAACTTGCTTTAAAAGACAGGAAAGTTGTCTTTCAGAGAAAGCCCCGTGCACCAACTGGGTGTAGGATTTGTTGTGTGGAAGGAGCTTTTCTAAGGCTTGGGTGGGTTGCTTCTCTTGGCAGGTCCTGCTGGCACAGGCAAGACAGAGTCTGTCAAGGCCCTGGGACATCAGCTGGGCCGCTTTGTGCTGGTGTTCAACTGCGACGAAACATTTGACTTCCAGGTGCCCACACACTACATTCTTTTCCCTGCAAGGCGCGAATTGGGCAGCTTCCTTTTTCGATCGCAGTCTGTGTATCGCAATACAGTCAAACCTCGTTATAACGAACTAGCATCGGGAGCAGAAATTTGTTATATACAATGTTCGTTATAAAAGTACACAAATATTGATGCAAATGTTCCCGCAGTCGAGCCCGTGCAAGAACGTGCACAGCACTAAGATATAAAAACGCACTATTGCATACCACGAGATCCTTACCTGTCACTAAGCAGCATTAAAAAAATAGATCGGAGCATGAGGATATCAATTGGCAACACGAGAAACGACATTAGCTGGATCTATTATTCTATTTATTTGAAGACTTGATTTTGGGCTGGTGCCTCTTCACCCGGAGCCACCGCGGTGGAGCCAACCGCTGCTCGTGCCGAAGTCATCATGCCCTAACAGACACGCCAGACTGATTGCTTTCCGTTTGAAGAAGCTGACCAGACACTGGCAAATTTCATGCCGTTAAGTCTAGGGATGGGCGAATATTCGGTTATTACAAATAGCCAATCGAATTCTGTTCTATTCGGCATTCGCTTCGAATCGAATTTAAGTATTCGACAAAATCGAATTACCGTATTTACCCGAAAATAGGTCGACCACGAAAATAGGTCGACCCCTATTTATTGAGCCCACCGAGAATAAAAAAAAATAATTCGAATATAGGTCGACCATTTTTTTTTCTAGGAACAGGGGAAAGTTAGGGCAAAAGAAGGAAACAAACCTTTATTTACTGCACTCTCAGCTAAATCACAGGGCGATGTCAAAAACTTAATCATCGTCAGAACTTCCGGACATGTCATCCTCATCCGAAGCTTCGCCAGCTTGGTAGACATCCTCGCAAATTCGCTACAATACCTCACTGACACCGTTGTAAAATGACGACAAGAAAGAAGGTGGAGACAGGCCAAGCGACGAAAGAGCAAATACAAAGACGCGAGCAACGCCAACGCTGAGAGTCCCGTGGGCAACACGCGAGCCGCCGAAAAACAACAAACTAAAATACCTCCGTTTTTCTTCTCTTTTTTTTTTTTTTTTTTTGTGCGCGTTTGCGAGGGACATGGGTTGGAGGGCAAAGTGCATGGCGCATCGCGTTCCTCTTCCTCCCCTTCCCCCTTGCCCAGCGAGGGGGAACGCGATGGCGAAACCCGACGCCCGAAGGATGTGAAGGATGTGCGCGAGAGCCGTGGCCGGCGGCGCGGCGCGGCGCGGCTGTCGGCTGTTGTTGTTTCGGTTGTTTTTGTGCATCAAAAGCTTTTTGAAACATGCCGCGCGGCTCTACCGCGACGCCGGCTAGGTGATTGATAGCTCCAGGGTTTCAAAATTTGGTCCCGAATGTAGGTCGAAATTCTTTGGACACGATTATAGGTCGACCCTTAATTTTTGACAACATTTCCGAAAAAAAAAGGTCGACTTATATTCGAATAAATACGGTATTCGACAAAATCAAATTATTCGACAAAATACAATTATTCGACAAAATACAATTATTCAACCTTTCTAAATACAGTCAAACCCGACTATATCGAACCCGTTTACATCGAATTATTCCTTATATTGAACAATATTTGTGCACAGTAGTGTTACAGTGATAATACATAGCAAAAACTATGGTTGCATCGAACAAAAATAGCAGCCGCTACCGATATATCAAATTGCCAAGACGCCGTTTTGCTCTGCAAGCTGGCTTTCCCCCAACGATGCGGAGGGACGAGATTGGGGAAAGCCAACTTGCAGAGCCCACTGGATTATTTCTTTTTTAGGGCGAAGCTCCTTAGGGGCTAGCCATGTCCGTATGTCCGTCCGCCGTCCGTCCGTAGGCCGGCGTCAGGTGCTCGTGCTTCTGCTCGTGAGATCAAGTGCTCACGTGCTCGTGTAAAGCAAAAAAAAAAAAAAAATTATAAAAAATTACGAGCTCCGTGAGCTCACGTTTGTGTAGGGCAAAAGAAACAAATATGAAAAGAAATGATGAAAGAAAAAATGTTGAAATCTGTTTTGCGCAACAACAGGACAGAGTAGGGGCTCTGAGATGTGGTAGTAACTCAAGACCTGGGGTTTCTGTCATGGATGAAACGTTGCATGTAGCCGCTCAACGTTTATACAGGAGAGGGCGCTGCGGTCAAATGCGTATATAATCGCGTTAAACTTTGCATGCATTGGCTCAACGTTTATAGACGAGAGGGCGCTGCGGTCAAATGCTCAAATGCGTATATAACCACGTTCCATACCACACATTCTCTTTTTGACATGGATGAAAACGAACGAAAGGCTCGGCATGCTGCGGCTCAGTGTCTACGCAGACAAGCACCACCAGAGCTTCGCCCCCAACCAACATCATTCACCACGTGGAGATGCGGTCAATTTTTTTTTGGGGGGGGGGGGCGGTTGTTTTGGCATAGCTCAGAAGAAAAGAAAAGATATGTTTTGCGGAGGGAGCGGAGAGAGGGTGCTCCGTGCTCCCTCTCCCTGCTTTGTCCGCAAAGAGAATTTTCTTCCCAGGTATTTTTTTCTTCTGGCCGGCCGCCCGGAAGACAGGAAAAGCCGGCTTGCTCTGCTAGCTGGTTTTCCCCAACGCTGCCGCCTGCCGTAGGGGAAAGCCAACTTGCAGAGCAAAACGACTCTGCAGGAGAAGGCGGTCCTGCTCGGACGAGCTCCGTGCTCTCGGCATAGTTCAATGCTAATGCGCGAATATAAAAGGCAGTGGCCTCAGCATTTTGGAGTCCGTCGATAGCGTAGAAGAATATCGTTATCGCGGATGCAATGAAGAAAAATTTACACCATCTTCCCGAGGGGAACTCATGGGGTGATGCGGAGCATCGTGTTGGTTCCGAGGAAAGAGTCAGTTGCGTGCTGACGTCGAGAGATGAGCGCCACCGACTGCCCTAGCGTTACCCCCTACGCGAGCCTTCGTCGCGGCTCACAGCAGAGAAACTTGGAACGCTCGCCGCTCGCCGTTTATTTTTTTTTCACACTTGAAGGAGAGGAGACTAGAGGAGGAGAGTTGTGCGTGCGCGCGCGGTGTGAGGGACAAGCGAACGCACAGCGCAGTGCACGCAGCTGGTAGAGAGAGAGAGAGAGCGGAGAGAGTAACGCGCACCTGTTGGAGAGAGGAAGGAGAGTTGCGCGTGCGTAGTGCGAGTGCGGACTACAAGGCCGCGGGACATAGACCCGAGCAAGAGATGCTCCGCATCTAAAAAAGCAGCAGAAGATGCAAGACTACTTCATTGTGTAATATTTCAGCAGAAAGTGGATTTTTGAGTCAAATTCATTAAAACTTTTATATCGGATTAGCCGTTATACCGAACTGGTAGACGTTTTTTTGCGAGTGTGATATAAAGTGGTTTGACTTGCTCTGGCTTGGATTTCGGGCCAGGTGGCGCAAGCTTCCGACCATTTTGACGATTTCGTGCTCCCGAACTCAATACACTTGAAATTAACAATTACAGTACTTTTAATACCAAATAAGGGCAAATATAAAACTATAGTTTAAACATATCTTGTGGTATTTGTTGCTTGTACTATTCGAACTACTCGATTCGAAATTATTTGGCCAAAATCGCAATTCGCTACGAATTAGATTCGGACCCAAAATCCTGTATTTACCCATGCCTAGTTAAGTCCTTAAACCATGCGAAGAGAGCCTCTTCTCCTCGTCCGGGTTCGAGGCAAGTCCTAGAACTTTTCGGCCAGTCTTCACAATGTTTAACGAAAAAATAGTCAGAGTGCAGGCGAGCTGGTGTAAGTTGAACATGATTGTAAACCTGAGACTGGGGCAGAAGAGAACACAACAGAAGGTAGAAAAAGAGGAGGCAACGTCTCAAACTCAGCTGCAAAGTTTATTTCGTACACGCCTTTTATACCACAATTCCAACGCCGTCTCACAAAAAAAAAAAAAAAAAAATTGACAAGCGGACAATGACATTTCGGTAGATAAGAGAAGGTGTACTGAAATGTCATTGTCCGCTTGTCAATTTGTTTCTTTTTTTTTTTGTGAGACGGCGTTGGAATTGTGGTATAAAAGGCGTGTACGAAATAAACTTTGCAGCTGAGTTTGAGACGTTGCCTCCTCTTTTTCTGCCTTCTGTTGTGTTCTCTTTCTGCCCCAGTCTCAGGTTTACAATCATGTTCAATTCACAATGTTGTTTTGCATAGCAGACTTCAATCTTCTTCCTTGCGCTCAGGATGGTAGATATCGTGCTTGGTGCAAGCTCGAAGTCCTCAGCGATGTCTTTTTCTTCCGACTGCTGTCCACCGCCCTCAAAACCTTCACTTTTTCTCCAGCGAGACAGCTTTTCGCTTAGACGCTATTTGCAGCACCGCTGCGAGTGGTGTAGTTGGCGGTTGACTTTAGTCTGCACTGATTCCTGATGCCTCACATAGAGGCCAGCAGTTGCGCAACCGCCATTATTCGCTCGGTTCATAGGTGGTGCTACCTGCCGAAACACGCATTTTTGCACATCGGGCAATCCTAACTTTCGTAATTTTTCGTTTGGAAATTATTTTTGTATTTTTTCTACTTTTTAACAACCTTCATAGTATTTCTTGATATGCAAGAAAAGCAGAAATTGCTTCGCTGTAACTGATAGTGCGTCAGATTTCACGGTTTCAGTTTTGTTATATAACGAACTCCCATCCAAATACTAAAGCATGACCAACCAAACTTTGTGATTAGTTCGCTATATCCGATAATTCGCTTATATCAGTGTTCGTTATAAAGAGGTTCAGCTGTGCTAGTCACTTATACCAGGGGTGGCCAGGCTGACCCGGCCTAAGAGCCGCAAAACAAAACCATGAAAACTTTCGAGAGCCGTGGGGGGGGGGGGGTGGAGTGGAGGGGGTGCAAATATTTGTTTAGAGCAATAAATGAAACTCTAACTCTAAGTCAAAAGCAGTCCAACTGTACGTAAGGTAGCAGTAGCACCAGACTACCAAACCCGAACCTGACTTTCGATTTAAAACGCACTCTATTTTTCTTTTTGGGGAAGTGTTCATGTGACCGGGAGGGAGGCGGGGGAGTTGCGGGAGGGAGGGGGGCAGGGTAGGGGGAGCCGCGAGCCGCACTTCAACAGGCGAAGAGCCGCATGCGGCTCGCGAGCCGCAGTGGCCATACCCTGCACTATACGTTTGTAATAACATTTTGACATTTTGATTGGCTTTTAGCGAATAACTGGAAGAAAAGCAGAATAATATGTTGCTCTTTTCAACGTTCTTGGGAAATGCTTGGTGTGAATCTGGACTGAAATCATAAAAATTGCGGAATGAAATGTTCAAATCCTACCGGATTTTATCTAAAACTAAATTGAATAGCATGGCTTTCGCTTGGTAGTTGTACAAGGACAAATCTGACTTAATTTCAGCACAGTTTTGCACTGCATTCACTTTGGTGTTTAATTGACACTAACCTACTTCTCATTTTAACACTTAAGCATTTTATATTAAAAAAAATAATTGGGGAACCATTTTTCTTTTTGACAAGTGGGGCCTGCTTGTTAACGCATTATTGTTTGCGCAGCATTTTTAGGCCATGGGCCGTATTTTCGTGGGCCTCTGCCAAGTGGGAGCCTGGGGCTGCTTCGATGAATTCAACCGGCTGGAAGAGCGAATGCTTTCGGCAGTCTACGCAGCAGATCCAGATGATCCAAGAGACGCTGCGCAGCCGGGAAAGCGGCAAAGGTGCGGAGTGTGCCTTTTGGTACTCCATTGTCTCGGCGAGAAGCGGTGGTATTTGTATCATTTGAGGATCAGCGTTCAGCACCAGACTGCAGTTTCAATTTACGCCATGCCTAATCGTGCCCCAAAGCTCCTTATTTGGTAGTGCCATTTTGCCACTGCCAGCAGAAGTGCGAGGAACTTAACATCTACTCGCATTTGGGCAAAGCAGTGTTGGAGCCTGTTGGTGCACGTTCCAGGTAAAGTGGGAAAGTTCCAGAAGCCTGACTGTTTAGTGGAAGAACTCGCCTAAGGTGACTGAAGTGACGGATGACTTTCACCAAAATATCCAGAGCATGGTTGAGATAGCTCTGAACACAAGACCTCAAGAATCTGTTCCTCGGTTGTGTTTTACTGCGCCGCTTTACAATAGTTGCAACTGATCAACATTGTCGTGCAACGAGTCCGTCGAAGAGGCCGACAGTCATAAGTAGTAGAAAGTTCACAGCGCAGATAAAACCGTGCGACAACCAAGTAATAATAAACTTAAAAGCAAAAAAAAAAAAAATCGCACAAAGAAAACAAAAAAAAAGTTTGACAGCTAAATTTGGCATTTTGTGAGAATGAGACGTTGCGTGTGGTTGTCCGTTTCTCTATTTCGTCTCTGGTCTCGAGTTTATTCTGGAATTAGTTGACCAGCTTGCTTCTCCCCTTTCTGTTGCCTTCAGAGCAACTGGTGGTGGAGCTGATTGGAAAGCAGGTGCGCCTGAATCCGGACATGGCCATCTTTATCACCATGAACCCGGGTTACGCCGGGCGGTTCCAACCTGCCGGACAACCTGAAGAAGCTGTTCCGCTCCCTCGCCATGACCACCCCGGACCGGCAGCCTCATTGCCCAGGTCATGCTCTTCTCCCAGGGCTTCCGCACCGCAGAGAAGCTCGCCTCCAAGATCGTCCCCTTCTTCAAGTGAGTGCACGGCACTTTGTCTCTTCTCTTGTGCCTTCCTAGAGGCTACTCTAGTAAACTGCGATGTGGTTGTATCTATTAGTGATGGATCGAATCTGCCGAACTTCAGATTCGGCAAAGTCTGGCAAATGCCGAACTTTTGAAGGAAAGTTCGGCAAAGATTCGGCAAAAATTCGGCAAATGTCTGCGCACGCGCGAGAACGCTACCGGGCCGTGGATTGCAAATGGACGCCGTGCAGTCGGTGAGGTTATATCGTGCAGTGCACGGTGGTGCAGCGTAGTACAACCAACTCAAGCTCGTTGAGTAGCAACCGGTGGTTACGCCGAGGTTTCGTGAGCGAGTGTGGTTCTCTTCAATATTTTCTGCCTCAAGAATAGAAGATCGACCAGTAATTTACGCAGTCCACTGCGCAAGTAAAAAATGATGCGGTACATTCTGCATGACGGGATTTTAATTTGACATTTCCACTTGATATATTTGGAAGTATCCGGCGGCGCGCTCAGCTACATACCGTGACTACGCGTATAAAAACTATCGTGCAAAGTCCAACCGCCGACCAAGGCCCGCTCGCACGGATCAAGTTTCGTTCACGGAGACGGCTGTTACCGCGGGCGCCTCCTCGGACTCGCTCAACCTATACGACGCAGCGTGCATCGCGCTGCGCCGTTCTGTTACGGTTTAAATAAACGTGATTACCCTGAGTATGTGAAACCACTGATGCAACAAGGTAGTTTGAAACATTGGCCGACAATTACTTTAAAGCACTCGATCGCAATTATAACAATTCTGTTTTCGGCTCAGAAGTAGTGTGTGCCGGCTGCGCTGCGCACTCTGCCGCGAGTGTGTGGGCCGCCCTTAATTTGCGAGTCCAATGGCCATATTTTGTCCTTCCTGTGTTCGTTCGGCGTCTTAAACGTCCGAACTGTTGTGTGTTGTGTCTATTTCATTAACTCACGGAAAGTTGGTTGGCAGGTGCCTCAGCGTACAGGTTTGTAACCTTTCTGCCAGCCCGCACGCTTCCCGTGTTTTACTACTTTGTGCAAATAAAGATTGATTGGTTGATTGATTGTTTTTTCAACCAGCGTTATTTAACGATTTTCCTGTATCTTCATAAAACTAAACACAGAACTATAATGCTCGGCGTTGCGCGATCCGACGTCTCTAACTTTCTCTATCTTTCTAAACGTTCGTGTTTGTCCTAACACCAGAAACTGGCATTTTAAACGTTAAAAGCGAGACGTTAGCTAATATGGGACGCACACTTTCATGCAAAGCTGACGTCAAGTGACTCAAATCGAAGAACATGCATATTTACACGATAATATTAACTTTTCTGGTGAAGGCTCCCAGCAACCGTTGCATTCGTTTTCGCGAACAGAACGGTAAGTCTCAGAGAAAGGAAGAACGCAGCGTTATTGCCCTACATTTTAACACTGTACATGCAGGGTTGCGCTAATAATGCCTCGAAACCGAAACTCCCGTAGCGTGATTCAGTGACTGCCACCGCTGCCACCCAACCTCGTTGTCACGTCACTTCTGCTAGAAGTCACTCTAAAATTGCCAGTAAACACATAAAAACGACACCGATACAATTATCTTGTAGAATATCACCTTACTTAGCAAAAACTGTGTCAATATGCATTACATGTTGCATTTAAGTTAAGAAAAAAACAACATAAAACCTTTTTCGCCAGAAAAAACTGAATTTCAACGTAAGTCTGGTAACAATGTATTTTTGCCTGAATCTCTTGAAAAATTCGGCAAAAGTTCGGCCTTGCCGAATCTGAATTCGAGCGCCGAACTTCTCGATTCGGCAAAAGTTCGGCCCATCACTAGTATCTATTCTACATTAACTGTGTTGTGTGTGGGCAGCTTGCTTCAAAATTGTGTGTACTACTCACTATAGCAGTAGTTGGATGAGATATGTTGTGGACCGGCACAGGCTTGTTGTAAGCATTAGGTCCTTTCAAACTGACCGGGTTACATGTAGAGAGCCTCCTTTAAAGTTCATGTTTGTAATAAGTGTTTATGAGTGGAGTTTGTTGTAATAGGAGCTCTAGTTGTATGCCATTACAGCCCCCACACCCCCTTCTTTGACGTAGATTTACGTCTTTCTCCGCGCTTGGAAGGGGTACAAAGTTGGGAGTCTATATCTCGGAAACTTAGTTATGGAAGTGACGTTTGTCGAGGCGTACACCAATGATGTGGCAGACATGATGTAGCATCAACCACAGAGGCGCTGTTGGCTCCTTTCATCCGTGTGTGCGTCTCCCCAAAAACCTTTCTATTGTGCGTTTGAAATGGCCCAATAGCGTGCCCAGGTTTTCTCCGTTGACTTACTTACACGCAATTCCTCATATGCACCTCGTTGAGGGCGGCGGGGGCTGCAAAATTGCCTCTACTGGACACTTCTAGAAACCAGAATGCCACTTTGGTTGCTTTTATGCACGACAGCTTTGGTCTGCTACTTGTGTCCATAACTGGACCTACGACTCCCGGCGGGTCGGGAGCGTCGACACGGTGTTCCACAAACATTTGGACGGATTTCGATGCACCAGACTCCTCTGCTACTTCTCCAGGGGTGGAACGGCTGCGCCATTTGCGCCTTTTTGCGCCAGATGCATTTGTCTGCGCCATCCTGCGCCATTTTGCGGAAACTGCGCCACAGCCAATACCTCGCGCCATTGTGCTCCAAATCGCACAACGTGCGCCAAAAAAATTATATTTTGTCTTGGTTTCGGTTATTATCGACTCAATTGGCAACAATGAGCGCATTTAGCTTGGTCGGTCTTGCAATTTTTTGTTCCGTTTATTTCCCCTGTGTATCCCAAGTCGGAAGCGCGCGAAAAACTCGGGGGTCGGATTCCAAGCGCTACATCACCTGCGACTGGATTCTTATTCTTCAACCATAAACGGTTAAGCAAGTCAGCCGAGGTGAGGTTGAGTCGTTAAGCGTCAGATTGCCTGAGGCTCTGCGGCCCGGGTTCCGGAAGTCAGCCAGTTGAAAACACATTAGCAAAAGATTCCTTTTAGTGCTTCATCATTAGAAGTTGGAACCGCATTCCTGCAAGATAAATCGTGATTTGATTGAACTGAAACGCGGTCCGATCCGAAACCTTGCCGGCCAGCAGCTCTCACGCGAGCGGTAGATCTGCTCGGCGTACTTTAAATCTTGCTCCGGCTCATCGCTTCGAATACGATAACTTCGTTAATCGTAGTCTACTGCTTCGATATTGAGTTGTACAATAGGATAAACTCGAAATTTGTTGCCCTGTTCCTCCGCGCAACTGCACATCCGTTGCTTACGCACGTCACATGGTTCGCACATATAATTACTATGTCGAGCACGTGTGGGTTGTGCTATAAGCAGTGCTGGTTTGCATTTTAAGCAGCTGAAAGCCACTCAGAAAATATCAAGGACACTATCTTCAGAAACATATGGTACTTGCTTTTCGGTTCTCACTAAGGCCAAGTTTTCGCATCTGTTACACTGTTATCCCATCTACCTAGGTTCCTAACCACTCATGTGCATCTGTGCTGCTAAGCACAATTGAAATTGCTCCCGTGCTCGTCTAAGACGCAAGCTGAAGTGCAATGAAAACTGATTTGAGCTGCGCCTAGCCTGCTCCAGAATGTAGTTTTAGCTGCTCCCAACCTGCTCCAAAACATCTGTTTCAGCTGCTCCCGTGGCTGCTCCCAAGTACATTTCATGAGTTCCACCCCTGTTCTCGTACCATCCTCCTATGCTCACTGTTCTTTGGTTTCTGTCTCTCTATGTACTTATCTAATTTCTACACAAACAAACAATGCCTTCATATATCACCCTCTCTCATTTCTTGTGTTACCCACACAAAGTTCTACAGGAATTTAGGCAACATATGTACACCTGTGCACCGACCAATTTTTTCTTTTTAGCTTTAAACAAGAACGAGTAACAGTAAACTTCCGTTAATTCGACCTCGACGGGACCTTGAAATTTGGTCGAATTATTCGACGGATCGAATTAAAAAAAGGACAGAAAAACGGTTAAAATTAAACTTCCTTTTATTGTCCAAAGTACTCACGGATGGTCTGCTGCCGTCTGCGCTCAAGGATAACTGCAAAGAAAAAAAAGTTTTTTTTAAACAGCCTAATTGGAACAAGCACTGTCAAAAAACAATTTTTCCGCGAGAAAATAAAATTTTGTTTGTCTTAAATCGCGCGTTACGAAGTTGGGATTCCGTGACGTTAATCCCAATCGGCTGCTATACTTCTCATTGGCTACGAGTTTGATTGACAGCTTAGATCTTGGTTGTTAAACCTTTGTTATATGTTGCAATTTCCTTTTGAGCGGCATATTTTTACGTTTAAAGAATAACCCATGTGATGAGAGTTATTATTCTTTACAAAAGGTTTACAAGACGGGTACTTCCGTTTGGATTCATACCATAACAAACAAAAGCTTCGCCATTCTTTCATGGCCGCCGAAGTCTCTGCTCCCGCCTGTCTCGCCTACCTCGGCTAATCGTTTCGCCGAAGTGATCAGTGTTTCGTGCTGACCCAGGTGCTTGAGTGAGACTTCTTGAAGTGAAGTAGTGTGTGTTTAGCAGCTGTCGCAGGTGTTAGTGATAGGAAGCGACGCGGGGTTTTGGCTTTCATAGCGCGGTTCTTTCGTTTTCCTCTTTGCTTGCTTAGCGTGCTTTTTTTTTTTTTTTTTGCTTGCTTGCGCGTGCAAATGCCGACTTTTCGGAGATGTCAGATGAGTGATCCCGACAGCGAGCCTTCCAGCAGCCATTTCGCCCCGAAAGGAATGCTATTTGGCTGGAGGCAATCGGGCGTTCGCGTAGCGACAAACGTGTCCAGTTACGTTCTCGTCATATCGCTCCGGAGGCCGTCGAGATTCGCACCGGGTGCACCTAACGTCCGCGACTAGACACACAAAATAAAAAAAGCACTATGTTTACTACGTAAAAAATGGTCTCAGTTCATGCATCTGTGGGCAGATACGAAATCTTGCCCAAATTTATTCACACCGCACGATGAGCGCAACACGTCGCTGTGCAAACGCAGTCCAACAACACGAAGCATAAAAACTGCAGATTTAGGACAACAATTCGGAGTCCATTGTTCAATTAAAACGACGTAATTTTGTTGAAAACGCCCGCAGCTTTTTACTCACGGTATGCGTCGAGAATCTTCCACATTTTGAAACGGAACGAAGGAAGATTTACTTTTAAAAACGCTCGCTGCGTCCTCCCGGACCAGTTTGACTGGATCAGCTGACGACGACGGGACTGAACCCGTTGAACTTCAACCCCACAACAACCAATTTGCGCTCCGTGTTAGTGTGGGTGTCTACTTCCAAGCACCGCACCACACACACCACGAACGTTTCAGCTCTTTGTCGCATCGCCGTGTTGCACCAAACAGAACGAGATCGCCGAAGTCAACGCAGCTCTGTCGTGAACCTTGGCTTGTGGTTGCGCACTCGTGGACCCTGTGACTCCCTTCGCTTTCAAAGCACACACGACGATTACGAATGATACTTTCCGTCTTCCGGGAACATCACAGGGGCACTTCTCCGGTCACGTCTTCGCTATGTGCTCGCAAACCGCGCAGCGTCTGGTGTCCCGTCAAACCAAAACAATACCGGCGCCATGTTTAACGTGCGTTGTTGCCAGATCTTACCGGAAGTCGAGACGCTGCGTCGTTCAACTCCGCAACGCAAGGAGAGTGAGGGGCGGGGCGTACTTCTCCTCCGCGGGGGTCGAAAGAGCGGGAGTTTCAAATGTGGACAGGTTCTGACTCCGACTATTGCGACCGTAAATATTGCTAAAAAAAAATTATTTTTTTCGCAGAACATTTGTTTTGTGACATGCTCGATTATCGCACCCATATTTAAGTCGGGCGACCCCTCTCTTGTGGTCAACTATCGCCCTGTGTCACTGATTCCCTCCTTGTCTAAGGTACTAGAGATTATTTTGTACAACCGCCTATATTCTTACTTCTCCCAGAAACTGTGTACTCAACAACATGGCTTTATTCCCCATCGTTCACCTGCGACAAACTTGTGTGCTTTTCTCGGCAAAGTAATACCCGTAGTACATTCAAGACGCCAAATTGATTCAGTCTACTTTGATTTGTCAAAGGCGTTTGACATGGTGTCTCATTCGTTGCTATTGCGTAAAATGGATCACTATGGAATATGTAAGTCATACTTGATGCTTTTTGAAAGTTATTTGTCCAATCGTACAAATGTTGTACGAGTCTCTGGTTGCTTTTCACGCGAATTTAGATCAACTTCTGGGGTCCCTCAGGGGAGCAACCTGGGCCCCCTGTTGTTTCTCATTTTTATTAATGATTTGGCTGAGCGCATGGAACACTCTGAAATGCTTCTCTTTGCTGATGACATTAAGATCTTTCGAGCTATAGATAAAGTTGATGAATGCTCTCTTCTACAGCATGACATTAACACCGTCTCATCATGGTGTTCAGCAAATGGGCTTCGCATCAACCCAGCAAAGACAAATGTGATTTCATACTCTCGTCGACAGGTGCAAGTTCAATTTTTGTATAAGCTGCATGGTGATCCCATTGCTCAAGTGTCAACAGTCCGAGACTTGGGGGTGTACATTGATGAGTCGCTGAGTTTTAAACACCACATTGAAAGAGCGGCCAATGAAGCAATGAAGTCCCTTGGTCTCATAACACGCATTTCGAAGGAGTTCACTAATCCTAGCTGTTATTTGTCACTCTTTCGGGCTATCGTGCGCTCTCGTCTAGAGTACTGTTCAGTGGTGTGGAACTCTGTTCCTCACTACTTGTCACTTTCTTTGGAACGAGTACAGATGAGATTTGTTCGAATCTATTACGATCGTTACCTTTTCAGAAGAGTATATTACTCGTACGATAGAATACTTCACCACATTGGGTTAAGCAAACTGAGCGATAGAAGAACACTCCTCGATCTGTGCTTTCTCCACAAACTTGTCCATGGTGTTGTTGACTGTGCCGATTTACTATATTCAATCAGTTTTCATGTCCCCACACGATGTCGTTCCTCGCCACTATTTTATCCTGCAGTTAATCCCAAAAGTCCTGTCCAGAGAGCACAACTTGTATACAACTCACTTGAGGCACCCGGTCTGAGCATCTTTGATGGTTATGATACTTTTGCCCGAGCTGTGAAAAATTTGTCCAAAGCCTGAGTGTACTTCTTTGTGCTGTAGAGTCATGTATTACACAGTCATGTATAATATTTGTTAATTTCTCTTTTTCCTTTTTTCTTCTTCTTTCTTTTCTTCTTCGCTTTTTTTACCTATTTTCACATACTTTCTTTGCTTCGTTTCCTTTTGTGCACCACGCTGAAGGCGTCATGCTGTTTGTGGGCACGTATCAAATAAATAAAATAAAATAAATAAAATGCTTGTCCCAATTAAAGGGAGACTCAAGCGGTTTTTTGGGGAAGCTACTTTTTGGTGCGATGGCGTTAAGGAAGTGTCAGTGAATGAGTATCTTCAGTTTTAAAAGGCAGAACCGCCTATTAATCACGCAGGAATAAAATACGTGCGGACTCTTTCCTGTACTTGCGAGGACCAATGAAATCATCGTATGTTTGAAAATTTTGGCGGCCTTTGTAAAGTTTCGCTAAAGAAACAATTTTCAGTTTATTTAAATATGTTGTGCATGATAATTTCACAAGACGTAAAATAGTTCTAGTTTAGAATACGCGATACTGCAATTATCGTTTCACAAACAAGGGACTACGTTTTCTCCTTGCCGTCCTCCGCGGGGGTGAATTTCCCGTTCCCCCGGGATGCGCGGAAGCGCACCCAGGGTTACCAGATTGGGCTATTAATAGCCAAATTGGGCTACTTAGCGATTGGTTTGGCGTCGAAATTTGGTGGTTGGCTATGTGGCTACGAACGGCTATTTTTGGGCTATGTCCAATTTTTGCCCGATATCCGTGAAATTGTCCCCTTTCCCTCTGTATACTGTAGGATGTCTCCAGAAACCCTGGGGAGCATCCTTCATGTGAAGGTTTTTTCCTTTGGGAGGAAAGAGTGTTGCAAAGATTTTAAGCCAATTCCGACGAATGTTTCGCTCGGCTCAACTCTAAGGTACTTTACGGAGCTATACTTCGTTTCAGCTTATGTTGTACCGCAGACAAGGCTAGGAAGCGCGAGCTCATAGCGTTGGGAGCTGCTCTTAACGCACGAGAGCTTGTGCCGCCGAGATGTACCCTAGAGCAAGGAGCTCTCGCGTGTAGCCTTTCCTGAGGTACATCATAAGGTGAAACAGAGTATAGTACGAGTGGGACAATTGCTTCCCAAGGAGGTTAGAAGTACTAGGAGGGGGCACGCTGCAATATTGGTGAAGCCTAGTCATAAAACGTTTAAACGATGTTGTGGCCAACGTGACCGTAGATCTCTCTGGCAATTGGTGCGCGTGACATGTCACGTGTGAGATGGATGGTTGATTGTAGAAGGATTCCTTGCAGGCATGCGCGCGCTCCGTCCAGTAGGTTTTATCAGATCGAAGGCGAGACTGTGGTGTATTTACACCATAGCTAGACGAAGGCTAGCTATGGTCACGTGATGTGGTCACGTTGGCGCGATAAGTGAGGAGAGTAAGGAGGAAACTGAGAAAGAGGCGAGGCGTCAAGGGAGCATGGCTTGTGGAGGCTACGCGGCTGGCGTCATGCCCCTCCTACCCTTCTATCCTCCTTGATGT